>JAHZNA010002815.1:0-26001 GCA_027743935.1 Sinodicranocentrus sp. ZH6 | reverse complement strand
AATGATACCTATCATACTACATCATATAGCTTAACGCTAAATACACTTTTAACCTACAGAATTACATCAACACAGGGACACATATTCTCTTTGCCACAGTACTATCTATATACATTACACTGATTTCACTCTTATTCGCTGCTTAACCATTTTCAAATTTTACTAGTATAACATGCAAAATATTCGTAGTAACGAATACGAAGTCTATTTTTTATAGTTTTTTCATCATCCAGGCAGAGAGGGTAGATTGAGATTCATTTTATATGACACCATTACACCTTTTCATTGTTGCTGCGTCAGTTTAAGGTGTCTAGCATGTGGATCTGTTCCGTTTTTTAGTTATATGCTAACGCATCTTTTTGTGAGCACATTTTTCATGCTGTAACCAACAGGGTACAACAATGAAAGCTGTATGAAACAGAGTAATTGTCATTTGTGAAGCTAGAAAGATATGGTACAGGTAGAAGCTCCACAAAATGGAAAGATTGACTTTCAGATTGGACATTGTGAATAAGTGTTTGCACACGAGTTCAATGAGTATGACTGTACCTTATAGTTTTTATATGAGAACTTCATGAAACCAATTTCATGTATGGTGGAACCGATGCAGACACTTGTAGACAGCATATTAACCGACTTCTGTGGCAAAGCATGCAACCATGCAAGAAAAATAAGATTGGGATAGGTGTGGTCAACCTTCTTTTTTCATATTTTTTTTCTTCTATCCACATCATGGGACTCCTTTCATTTTAGACGAAGTAAAGAAAAGAACACTTTTATTATTTTTATTGAGATTTACTTGAGTGCAAACGTGATGCACATATGTACAACTTAAATATGTATCATAACAATTATTGGTAGTCAAGCTTTATCCTTATAATGATACATATCCACCTCATCTTTTGTTGTTTCTTATATTATTAGTCACACAGATTCCAGTTTGTGAAATCATTAGTGCACTGCATCATTCACAGTGAATCATAAATGTGGTACAAATATACCTACCAACAAACACACATTTCTGACATGCTTCTACTCATGATATGATACTTCTAAATCCCAAAGGAAAAAGGCAAAGCTTCTTTGATATTTTTTATGCACGAGTAACTTCTTGTCCTGGTCTCTTGGTTACTGCTGACACTATGTGTCACGCTTATGTTCATTGTAATAGACACTCATTTATAACATTTCCTTCTATGCATTACCTACTTTTTATTCATTTATTCTTTCTAATTTTCCAGTTGATTTGCAAGGAACTGCTGCAGTGTAAATGTACAAATGCATGAAAAGTATGTGTGCTTTAAATGTTCATCAAAAGTCTTCATACTATAACGTTACTATATATGTTATTCGCCCAATAATTAAAAATCATATTTAGCTCAAAGCATTTTCTTTTATAATTTCTATTCAGTTTTATTTAGTGATAAACTCGCTTTTGCAACAGAATATTCATTGTGGGTTTGTTCATGTTTCTAATCTAAGCAATAAAGAATCAGCTAATATACCATTATGTCTTCTTTTCAATTTCAATGCTGTTTCTGTAATTAACAGGTATATGCTTGAACTTGTCCAGTAAACTCATAGACTCATACGCATAACTGCATTTTTCATTCCTATGCGTATTATATTTGTGAATATGTTCATGTTCATACCTCTATTATTTATCATTAAAAGAAACAAGTGTGGTGTGTAAAATTCAACTTCCGACTTTATTTAGAGGGTTCTTCATTATGCTCCTCATTTGAACTTACATGTTTCGCAATCATTATATATTGCTATCGATCCTTAATTTCGCAACAGCGACCATGATGAGTACGCCCAGTTATTGAAGACCTAGAAAAAAATCTCATGATTGAAAACGTGCACCCAACTGCAAATTATTAAACATGGATTGCAAATGAAAACCCAAATGAATCAAAAGTATATTTACTGGTTATTTATAAAACAACTGAGTAGTATATATATTGATGATGTATTGGTGATTGGATACACCTGATTGTGTGATATGAGTAACATCAAGGGTACAAACACAAAGTACGCTGTATATGTGTCAGCATTTTTAGCTTCAATATGCGAATAAGCGGACCTACTTCTCAGCCGGAAACCGTTAAATCTCTTGAAACTGATTGAGTTCCCGAGCCGAAAGTAGCGACAAAAATAAACATTGAACAAAGATACATGTTAGGTCATACTAGTCATAAATTATTGGCATTAAAATAAGCGGTTTCTAACTTTATGATATTGATAACAATTAGTTCATTGTAGAACTAAATTCATTCATGTTTCCTCTCTCCTCTACTCACATTATCTGAGCTCTAAAATTAGTTATCAAAGGTCGAAAATGACACTGCAAGATAACAATTTACAATTGTGTTGTATTGAAGGGCTGGGTCTAATTGTATGCTTACGATCTTGATGATCTGAAACTATGACAAGGTTTCCACAAGGTACACAAATTTTTGATGACTTGTTCTCAAAAGCGAGGCATTCATTTGACGAAATGATATTCATTTTTCTGCCAAAGACCACGTTTTTAGGGATACAACAAATTGAAAAATGTCAATCATCAATCAATCTTTTTCATTTTTAGCCTTTTCTGAATACACACGCACACCAGCGCCATTTTCTATCAGTCCTCATTTTTTTAAACAAAAAATACATTATTACACAACTGCATTCACAATACTTATGCCACTGTCACTTCACCCGCCGCAGTCCTATTGCTATTACTCTCTGCAGCGACTAACAATAAGCTTGGAATAATATTGAAGTTGCGCTATTATTAATACCTGAAAAAAATCGAATGTGTGTAAAAAAATGTAATGTTTCTCTAGTTTCATATTCATATGCATATTGTACAATGTCTGCCAACTGCCAAGAGTATGACTCCGGGTTATACTAGCAGCTAATTATTCTATGTTGGTCATTGGTCATCATGAATGTAATCCATAGAATGGCTATTTGGAAAATGCGTGTTCAAATGTATAGTTTGGTTTGTCCCTCATTGTAATCGAGATATTCTGCCCTTCGCCGTTAGACTTTTCCAAATGCACTTTAATTGCGTCTGTGCGTTGTAAAATATATGCTTGCAGTGGTATGTAACACTTGCGGTTTTCATTTTTGTAACTTGACGTTATGCAATGTTCATGTATGGGATTTGATTGAGATATTTTTTGCAGGATATTGTATCAAAGTAATTAAGGATTTAGAAAATAGATACCATTTTTATGTATACATATAGTCATGTCACGCTTGCATATATATTTATCTTCAACAGATCTTAACATCACCATTCACTCCACACAATATCACTCAAATATATGCACACTATCATATCATATTACATATCTGAAACACTATCAAAATTTCATGCAGAATGAAACATTCAAACTTAAGCACTGTACTCAGATACTACAATTGTTTTGCTCACAAAACATTTTTTTTCAAATGGCTTAACTATTAGAAGTTTGCGTGCAGTAATACACAATAAAAACTAATAGACTTAAGTAATAGTTGATGGATGGCATATTCTAGATCTAACGGCATTATAGTATCAGAATCTAATAATAATAATAATAATAATAATAATAATATACACAAAAGTAAATATTTCAAAATGACAGTTGGTAGTTTGCTGTTTGTTGCAAAAGCTTTTTCTATAATCTACGAATTGAACAGTAAATAAGTCTTTACTGTAAAGATATTAAATTGTCAGTACCATCATATTTCTCTTCGGATAAAGGCAACTGGTAGGTAACTCCCTGTTTGGGAAATTCTAATGATTAGCTAGTTTATTTCATAGAAGAGTTTACAAGGATGTTTACGTTTATTTGTTTTTCAAGCCGATAAAGAGTTTACGCTGTTATTTTAATTTAACCGTTAAACACTTGAGTAGGCTGTTATAAAGCTAGAATTACAGCACCATATTTTTTTATTGTAGCTTCATGGGTTTTTAATCTTGTAAGTTTGAAAATGGTATTTAAGTCAACTCACTGGGGAACACATATAACTCTTGCCATTTCAATAGAGATGAAGCTACATACATGGAGATAATTAATAATGCTCTGGCATTCTTGATTATGATGTGAGCATGTGAGAATAACAAGAATTGACTTATTTCTGGTAGAATCTCATAAAGATAGCTCTAAAAAATGTGCACATAAATCATATCAATATATCTTAACTTTTCAGGCTAGGAACTAGAATAAACGTGTGAATGTAAACATAAACGATGACATGAGAATTCCTACGATCAATAATGTTCAGTAAACTCGTTATAATTTACACTTACCTATAAGTACTGTTTATATTTCACTTGCTGTGTATGAATGTATGTCATCAAGCCATCTTCAGATTTGGCTTTACACACAATTTCCATGTTAGTATTTTGTGTTAAGCAAATAACAATTAAAGAATTCCTGTTACACATTCTCAGGTTTATTTTCTTGTGCTCGTGCTTGTAACAATTTCCACGTAAATTCATGTCAGATACCTTCCTTAAAGCTCAACTTCTTAAATGTATTTACGTATTTGATTCTTATCTACAACTGCAACGACGTTGATAAGCCATCAGCTATAGATCACTACTCTGCGAGAGTTTAACAGTATGAGCTTCCCCTTTCCTTTGTATTTATCATGTTTTCCCTTGAAACAAAAAATATGTTCACATTTTTTCCCTTTTTTGTGCAAGTACATGAGAATGCACAAGATAGGAACTTTTGCTACTAGTGCAAGATTAAGTGGAGATGAGAATTTATTATGACAGAATGGAGAACACTGTTGTTGTGTTTGTTTCTAATCACTGTAATCGCAAACAAAACAGCAACGTTTCCTCTTAATGGTTTTTAGCTTGATGAGAATTACAGAACTAAGACCGCAATTTCTACTGTTTTTGCCATTTCCTTATCCTTGTCAACGAACTTTGATAGTAAACCTCTTAAATGTACCTCTCATTTGTGGGAGTATGAATGCAAAGTGCATGTAGTTTAGCTATGTGTGTGTGTTTGTTATTGTTTCACCGATACCTGCAGACGTAGGGGAGGCATGCAATTAAGAGATTAAACTCTTCAAGGGTTCTCTCATTGTAGGTTTTTCACCTCTGTGATTTCTTTGGAGATGGGGATGAGGGAGAGAATCGTGACTTTAAAAGTTTATTTTTTGTCAGAGGAGGAAGCTATAGGTTTGTAGTCTACTTCTAATGATGATTAACTTCAACTTTCTTTCGTTTCCTCCGGAATCGCATAACGTATCTTCCTGTTTTGACCCTTTGCTCAATTTTTCTTGTTTATAAAAAACTGTGCTTGCAAATTGTAAATTGTTGCTAATGACTTAATTGATATTAATTCGCGACATTAGGAATAAGCGATAAAAGATATTAAGCCGTTGTTGGCTAAAAAAATAAAAATTCTGGTCGTTATAGTTGTCAAGATTGTAATCTCTCTAGCTAAGAAACAGTTAAAAAGAGTCATGATGAATTTCCTGCTGGCAAAAAAGTTCATCAACTTGACAACTTGAAAAAGTTCGAGTACTCAGGTTTATAGCGATTAAAATAAAATCACATACATTGATGTAAATGTCATATAGTCATGTTATGTAAACTTTTATACTAATCCATGCGAGTTTCAACGACTTTCAAAGCTAGTGGCAAAGTGGGAGTTTATAGCGTGTATTTAACCGCATAAACGAGGAAAGATTATGTTTTCAATTATTTTACAAATATATACTTGCAAATACACCGGTTTACTGTAGTTTAGAAATCATTTGCCACTCCGAATTTCTCCAACATAATTACCATAACTATTGTGCATGCGCATTTAAATGAAGCTGGCTAACATACTCCAAACAAAATAATACTGCAGTTAAACAGGATTCATAAGGCACTCCTCTTAATAAATCCTGGTGATAATAGCAAAATAATCGTGATGATTTCTTTAAGCCTTTATGAACAAGGATTTTTGCCTGTGTAGTCATGCATGAATGACTTCTGTAATCATCTTTGGATTATTTGCTTGTCTGAGCTGTTTAAAATACATAAAAACACAATCAGTCATCATGTCAGTGTGTTTACTGGGATTTTCATTTTGCACTTTTTATTTACTAAAAATTAGGAAAGCATTTTTACGATGTGTCGCTGATGGTAAGTTTAGGTCCTAGGTGTTCAGGTGTATTTGACAGGCTGAGATTGAATGACTTGATCATTATTTATACAATAAGCTGCTTCGCGGAAGAAGCTAACTTGTTACAGCCTCCCTTCCATTATAACTACATTACTCACAACCCACTTGACATTATCATTCATGCTGGCTTCTGCTTAAATTTAAGATAAAAGTCAGGTGTATATACTTCTCCGAATTTTCTTGCTATTCGAAAAAAGGGAAAAAGGGAACTTGTAAAAGAGAAAATGTTTTGTCACCAGTGATGCTGACACTCAATCAATGTGACATGAAAGGAGAATCATATATCTTGTTACGGAAACCTATGTAATGTAATATATATGCAATATTCAACGATAAACGGATAAACCTTTGCTTTGTGACAATATTGGCATTTAATTCCTACAGACTGGTTCGATCTAGTTGCCTTAACATATACGCCTGAAGATGTCATGTAGTAAGTTTAAACTGACTTCGGTCTACCTATAACAACAAATCATGTTATGGGTATACTTTTTAAACAAAAGAAACCTGTTTTATGGACAACGGCACTTCATGAATATGTAGCATTGGACTTTTTCCTAAATGTCATTTTATTTCCTTGTCAATATATTTTAACTTCCTTATCGCTTAACATCGCCCTCATAGGGTCCTATTCGTCTGGCGGGTTGAAAAACTTTAAAAACTTATATTTAGCTGCTTAAAGTAAGTTATTATATTTCTCATTCTTGACGACAATGGATGTCGGCAGAATTTGAAATTTTGGGATAAAAGTTTTGTATCAAGATATATAATAGGGGTATAAAGCAATAAATAAATTTTCTTCCGCCATGGTTTTTCCAATCACTGATTTTAAGTTTTATCACTACGTGTGCCCTTTTCTAGAGCTATACATTTCAAACTTCATCCATCCCATGTTTTCATCACCTCTTTACCTGAGTTGTAAAATTTTTATAGCCTTGCTAAATTTCATGAAATTGATGAACCGTATAGATTTTTTATCAAATATTCTGTGAGAGCGGAGAGTAGTCGACATCATAAACTTTGCTTGAAATGAATGAGCTTAGCTAGGGACCATGTGGTACTTTAAATGAACTTCGTGAAGGTTCTTCATAAATGTGCAATATATCTTCTAGGATCTTTTATACCTTGTCTTATCAATGAAGCGTATCAATTTTATGAGAAGAGTGGTTTCACCATTGAAAGAATCAATGCGCAATGGTCAGACAGCTTGACTCCGACAGAAGATGCAAGTTCTGTCAACTTTTCTACACATTTTCAAGACCCAAACTTCATTTTAAACAGTTTTATTACGAATTCGCCACGTGTGTCAGCTTGCCATTTGTTTGTGATTTCAACGGTGATTGATGCGATGCCATTGTACTCAAGTTCATGATCATTACGCTCAAGTTCATAGTTCAAGTCAACAATGGTTAGAAGAGCTATTGTGTTTGAATGAAAAGTGGCTATTTATGTTATGTTCATTATATTTGATGGAGTGTTTGTGTCAGTAGGAAATTTCTATGGAATAGGTAGAATTCTGTTAAGTTATGTAAAAGGGTTAGTAAAATGTTTCTTTGCTCCACGTTTTTAGTTTGCGTTCGAACAGAAATTTCCATTCTTTTGTTGCTTACATCAATTTTCTTTTTACATTTAAAATATACTACTCAAATACCTCAATCTGATTTCTGCTTACCTGCTTAAAAGACTAAAGTTAAAATTGAACCAAGTGGATTGAAACATTATAATTCACAGAGGTCTTTATTGCTACAGTTTTAAATAACAAGGCTTAGCGATTCTTGTCTGGTTTTTTTCCGCTAAAAACTAGAATAGCTATTTGTGTGCATGCATCATGCTAAAAGTAGCTACCAGGCTTCGAAAATCAGCCAATAGCCACACCAGTTTAAAAAAGACCCAGGCACCGTCGGTATATTCCAGTTCCGACCGATTTTCTGTGCATGGAAAACCGTCGTGATCGGGTCGGGTTTCATTTTTTAAGAAGGCACAAGTCACGTATATAGTTATACCTTAAAAATCAAAGATTATCTTACCCTTCTTCTTCTCCGCTTCTTTCTCATTTCCGTCCGACGAAACCCACTCACAAAAAAATTAAACCTGTCGAGGAGACATATAGGTCCCTAGTGAGTACCATATCTGAACCACATTGTATAAATGTCTTCAAAACATTCCCTTGTTCGGTCCTTTCGCAGTTTTGTTCAAAACCCAAATTTTATACATGAAATCCCTTAAAAACCTTACCTAAAAGGTACAATGCATAACATTGGGTTGAAGACATAAAGCTGAATTAGCGTGTGAGAGTAGTAGTACACCAGTTTAAAAAAGACCCAGGCACCGTCGGTATATTCCAGTTCCGACCGATTTTTTGTGCATGGAAAACCGTCGTGATCGGGTCGGGTTTCATTTTTTAAGAAGCCACAAGTCACGTATACCTTAAAAATCAAAGATTATCTTACCCTTCTTCTTCTCCGCTTCTTTCTCATTTCCGTCCGACGAAACCCACTCACAAAAAAATAAACCTGTCGAGGAGACATTTAGGTCCCTAGTGAGTACCATATCTGAACCACATTGTATAAATGTCTTCAAAACATTCCCTTGTTTGGTCCTTTCACAGTTTTGTTAAAAACCCAAATTTTATTCATGAAATCCCTTAAAAACCTTACCAAAAGGTGCAATGCATAACATTGGGTTGAAGACATTAAGCTGAATTAGCATGTGAGAGTAGTAGTGCACATGAGTGTAAACGTGGTGCCAGATACTTGACGTTCAACACTAACTTTTATCATTTTAAGGCAACCATATGTGCTGGCTGATGTGAATGAATCGACAGACAAACCTCGTGAAAAGGTACCCTTGAGTATTCCTCTTTTTAGTCAGACTTACGGGCATGGCTTGACTCTTCATGTTCCTTAGCGTGAACGCCATCACAATTTCTTACCTGTCACACACATTGCCTGAATGAATAAAAGGGATAAGCCCTTGCCACAATCTATGCGTGATTTTCAGTATTCCTTAGGTTGTCGTGCATTTCAGTCTGGGCTCTGTCAGCAGACCACAATAAGTCAGCAACTATTAGTTGTTTTGTCGAAGGTAGAAAAAAACAGGTGCATAAAAGGACCCGATCTATAACCATTGAAAATTTGTTCTGAAAACCTTGAAAGTATTTTCTAAGTTAATTGTGTCAGGACTCTTGATATAAATAAAATAGATATATACAAACATCAATAAATTAATCACTATTTATCAAAGAGTGATGTCTATTTAGTGCCAATTCCTGTGCAAATATATGTAATGATCAATCACATCATTATATTTATGGGAAAAAGTTTTGCATAAAGAACTCCAAAGATTCTGCTACCTTCCTTTAGTATAAACTCTTCGACATATGATCTTTATCAGTTATTTTAACTAGGCAATTATATCTCTGTATCAAATTAGTTTGCTTGATACCTTATGGTTTCATCACTTCATCACATATTATTTATTCCCGCAGTGATTACTTCGGTCATTGGTAAGCAGATTTTTTTGATTATCTGAATAAAAATGTTAATGAATGAAAATTTGTTATTCCTATTTGATTACTTTTAATTGTAATGCATGTTATTGTTTGCACTTTTCGTGTCAAAATTTGTTTGCAGAATACATTTGCGGAAATGCTTTTTTAGCTTGTAAAGTACATGTATTTTGCATATATTATTACGGCTTTTGTAATACACGTCGGTGCTTGTACATCATAGATTTAATGTGTACCTGTGTGAAAATATTGTTATTCTTGGTAAGAACAAAAACAATGCGATTTTAATATCATTTTAGCTTGTAGCAAAAAGAAATGCGGTGCAATGATTTGATTTCACGCTTCAGTTCTAATAATACTTCATGTGCAAAGCAGCGGAATTATTAGATGTTGTAGCCATGTCGAACTGCTTGAAATACCGAAGCCCCAACCATTCTGACATTACATTTGCATTTCTGATTCATTCTGAAATTATTGACGACGTGTCATGCTGCACTGTACTCTACTGTTTTTCTAGTTCACTGTTTTGAACGCTTTAGAAGGGGAACCCTTACGTACCACTGAGTTTGAAAAATGTGAACGAGAATGAGTATCCCACAGATATTCAACTGACCATAAAGCAAGTTAATAATTAAACTGCTGTACAAGTGTACTCTGAATATTTGCAAGATCTGCTTCATCCTTAATTTTATAGAATGCTACCTTTGCGCGTTATATTAAACATATTATGAGCATGTACGATTCTACATCGATAATGAAACCAGGGTTTTCATTTCATTTTCTGTATGATAAACTGTACCTTTTGCTTTTTTAAGTAGTGCTTGTAATAATTGTACAAAAACATTTACACATACCCTTTTGAAATGCTGATCTTGTTCAAATGGAATACATGCAATAATTTTTTTAAAAAATGCAGAACAGTTTCCTACTTCTAACTTGTTTCAATTTTCCGCATACCCAATTTTTCTACTACTGATTCATACAATTTACGCGTTGAGGATGATGGATGGTATATTCTAAAATCAATCATCCGTCAACAAAGTTGAACGTGTCAATGGGATAGCCCATCGCATATGGTCCATATTAAAATGCATGCTTACTCACAAATATGATGTGCGATAGTGCGATAAATGAATGAAGAGAAGGAGCTAAAAGTATAAATGTAAGCCCCAGTTTTGCATAGAGCCAACATACACTCACTTTACAAAACAACTTTATTTTAAAAAAAAGTAGGATATTTACCGTGAACGTTTTCGCAGTAGAAATGAAGATAAATTTAAAATTATAATCTTGTCCACGACATGCATTACTTGTGATTCGGCAACGGTCTCAATATCTTCGTATGGGATGAGCGAGTTGTGAACTATGCCGTTATCTTTATCAATTCGACATGCCTTCGCGAAACTCATGAGAACGGCAAAACTGTCAGTTTCACATGCAGTCACCTCTCTTCGGGAATTAGTTACTCCAATGCAAACAGAGTGAGTGTTCAGGAAACATTATAATAGTCTTACCATGTGTCATGGTGATAGTGCAGGTGAAAGATTTAGAATTTAAATATCAAACATAATCTTCAACTCAGGTGTATTACGTAAGATGGGAATACGAGGGAATTGCGTTACATAAGTGTGTAACTCTAATGATAAATGATGATAGTAAAATGCATACGTAATGCAGTTTCATAAAAAGGACTGTATGAATAATCAAATTTGACTCACTTCAGCAAGGGTCGATAAAAGAGCTACACTTTGTGGCTGTTTTGTCTCCCAATTATTATTTTTCTTACATTACGCATCATTCTGTTGGATTTTCCATTAGTACATTAATCAATAAAGGGACGTAAGACATGTCCCACTGAGCTAATACCAATAAGGAACCCTGTCCTCTCCTGCCAAGTTTGGAATTGAAGATGGAAAATGAATTGCAAAAAAAGGCGAAACCACATTAATAGATATTAGATGTGGAAACTTAACCTTTACTTTTAGCTTAGAGCAGTGTTACGAAGCCTCATACTAGCAGCGTTTATTAAGTAGCACTTGTGCATATTTCTGGCAGAGGTGTGAGGATTTTATGCTTTCTTACTTATACGTAATCCAATTTATTAAAACTCACAAAAATATATGTGTAACATTCCTCATAAATTGAACCATATTCTTACAATTAGCAACATTACAATTAAAGGAATTGTGGGCGTTTCTAAGTTCCTTAAAAATTACATGATGTATTACAAATGTTGCCAGTGAGCAATGTATTACAACTCGCAGTAGCCAGTGGTATTTGTAAGGTGGATATATCACATATATGAAAACTTGTTTTAGTGCATTCTCACAGAGTTCATGTTCATATACACATAGATAGGTACGTATTAATATACTTTGCATGCCTTATTTTGTATGGAAGATTTATGAATCTAATAATAGTAACAAACTACTTTAAATAGGTCTTATGTATGCATTTCTGCAGTTACCTTGTAGTCACCATGTTACAAAGTTGTCATAACCATTCTCATATTCATTCACAACTGAGCGTGGTCTTAAGTCATTCACATGCGAAGTCTCCTTCTCGTCTCACTCATGGAAAAGTCTAATTTATTTTGTGTCATGACTGTTACAGGTAGTGTGCAACAGTTGGACGGTAACCGTTAGGAGTTGAAAGCGTCTTACTTAATTTCGAAAGTAAGTTGTCGTGGATTCAAATAAGATTCAAGTGACTTGATTTGATTTAATGAGAAAATTCACCAAAGGAGCCTAGAAGAGCAGCAGCAGAACGAAGTAACAACGGTATCAAAGTAGCACCTCATTATTTTCACTCCGTCAACCCAGGAGTGAATCCTCAAACAGAGCAACTTCTCAATCATAAAGTGAAGTAGGAGAGCAACTGGCAATTTAATCAAACTACAAAGATGAAAAAGTGAGAAAGTAAATTACAAGTGATGTTTTGTCTGCATGTGCAATACTGCGGGACTTTTGTCGTGGTGGTTGCCGCTGCCTATGTAAAAGAAAAGTAATAACAATAATAGTAATAATAACAATTTTCACAATAGTATCCAACCAAAAAAAAACCCTACGAAAGGATTGAGGGACTTCAGATTTTTAGTCCTCGAGCTTGTATACTTTGAAGCCACATATGCATATATGAATACAAGTACGCCACAAACGATACCATCAAAACTGGGCTTTGTTGCGTTCTACGATCATTTTTTGTTTAACTTTTTTTAAAAGAAAATAATCTCTTTTTCCACAAAACTGGCAAATAAGAAGAAAAGTGGTGAATCTTACATTGTTACTTTACCTACATGCTGGCTAATGTTGCAAGTTTTTGTGTTACAATATATGAGTGGTTTCTTTGAAAACTAAAGTATGAAGGTTTGTTGTGAGTGTTGAACAAGTTTCACGTAATTTTTCGAAAGGGTTTTTGAAGAAACTGTGTGAGATATGTGTTGAGATTTTCAAAGGTAAAATTTCGTACAAGACTCTACCGATAAATTTTTGGCCCTGTGGGATTTTCGCAAGAGGAATCATTCTCAAAAGAAGAGACTGCAAGTACACATGTCAGTTAATTACTCTTATCGTCAGGACTAACAATAGAGGGCAACAAAGGTTTTCGAGGACATTGAATATATAAAAGTAAAACTCAAAATGAAGATGTCGACGAGCTCAAGAGGAATGTGGAGCACTATCACAGTGTTCCTTGCTTTTATGATGTTTTCATGGAATGAGGTCAAAGGCCACGGCAGATTAATTGAACCACCGTCACGATCTTCCATGTGGAGGTTAGTACAATGTTTTGTGTTTTTTGTTGCTTTACCGTGTTAGTTGCATCAATGATCTATTTGCACGCAGTAAAGACACTCGTCACTGACGATGAGTTTATGATCCTTGTAATTGTATGCAATGAGTTAATTACCGTGACGCTCCGATGCATCTTCGAAGTCATTAGAAGAGACTGTTTAGAGCTTCCTTAGTGGTCACGTATTTCCTATTAGTAGCCTGTTTAATATGTCAGCTTGAAAATTGTGAGGGAGGAAAAAGGTTTGACTTTGTAAAAAAGTAAAATTCCGCAGGTTTGTGAATTGTAAATGTTATTCGTATGCGTACAACAAATGTATACAAAATATGCAAAAATTACTTGTTACTGACTAGACTATGGGGCCGCGGGTTATGGATATCAATCGAACCATCTAAGATGATACAGTGCTAGACAATTTTTAGAAAGGCTTTATTTCATGTGTAATCAACTGTTCAATCAATTTTATTTTCTTCAATCAGTATCATCTTTAAAAATCAGATATATCTAAGACTTCTAAGCGTGCTGCATAGAAACACGTTGTCTTTCAATGTTGATTTGATTTCATTGTTTTTGTTCAAAGTACATGCACACGACAAATTAATCAGCATACTGGATCACTCTCACTCTCATTTGGAAACTTATATTTTAGAGAATGAAAATTGTACATTATATTTTGGGGGTTTAACTCATGAGAAACTAAAAGTATCAACTAATGAGAACTAAGTGGATTATTATTTATTCGAGATTTGGGTCTAGGATAACATTGTAAAGGGGTATTTTTACGGTTAAAGGGGTTCATGAAATTTTGAATTCTCATACGAATAAAATTAGCTGCAGTTCTGAGCTCACGCCGGACCGAATCGACTTTTAATTAGATTTAGTAAGTGAAATGTAGCAAAGCTGAGCGACAATTAATTTGCCCTGCTAATTTAACGTAAACTTTAAGTAAAATTATAAGCCTGTAATTGTGATAAATCATCTCAATATCAAATTATTATGTTAAGTATGTTTTAAGTAAGTCAAGCTAATCAACGACTGACTAAGGACTACAATGGCAAACATTGTCCCACAATAATATTTAAAAATTGAAAGTTGAGTGGCATTTGTCAAATCATTATGATTTAATGATACTGCATATTGTGGAAGCTTCTCGTTTGCAATATAATCGCCATTCTTAGAATCATGTTTGATTAAAGCTCAAAAATGCGTTGAATGCATGCTTTCTGCATGATTTGCTTCAAATTGCAGCATAAAACTAACAACAAGACAAATTATATGTTACTGCCAAAAAAAACTGTTGAAACTCGTTGAAAGAATTGAGGCTAACTCGTAAAATGTATACTGCACGTTTTTTGTTAAAAACATAAATGACAATATATGTCGATGCTAAATAATTTCCTAAAAGTATCATAGAAATATAGTAGAGTAAAATGACAATAATTCTTCACATTGTGATTCGCATCAAGTTAATATTTTAATGGAATCAATTCGCATTCGCAGCATACATATAAATAAATGGCTGCTATAGTTTTTTGCATTATAAATACTGAAGCATTGTGTACGAGCACCAAAACCACGATTTCTTTTAAATGCCACGATTTTCTTAAAAAAGAAAAAAAAATTGTCTTTGAACACAACCTCTATTTTAACTTTTGTCAAGTTTATCGCTATCGAACATTACAAGTACGAAATTAAAACTGCACGTGTCTCGATTCTAGAGGATTTAGTTGCATTATTGTTCCTACTTTAAAAACTAACAAGCGCTTACACCGTTTGAAACAAGGTTTACTGTGATTTTCCCAGTAGTTTGGCCTTTTATTTTATGTTTCAAAATTAGATGTTCCGTCCCTATTTCGGAACAAGTAGTTATATATATATATATATATCCTCGAACCTTCATGCTACTATAAGGAAGGTTGTATTCAGGTAAAATACTACTAAATATATGAAGGTGGAGATGATTTCAAATAGGAGAGAGCAAAAGTAGAATAATGGTGTAGTGATGATAATAATAATAACGAGTGAGCGAATCTCAGCACTGAAATACCAGTGTAGAATGACTTGCATGCAAAATAAAAACAACGCCTCTGTGTTCTTGAATCTTTTTTCCACGCTTCAAGTTTTAATGTGTTCGTTTTTGCCTGCAAAAAAATGTACGGTAAATTTTTTTGAGATTCTCTAAAGCTGTACTTTAATGCATTGTGTATCTGGGGATGGATGTAGGACTTCTGTTTCAGTTCTCACCATCAAAATTATTATGGCTTCTGTGGAATGTTCGTTTTGTTGCATTGTCGAGTATTTTAATTAAACCATGAAAGACCATGTTTCGTATTATTCAAGTAACTTTCATTTGGTTACGTATCCGTCTTGTTTGTGTCTTGATATCTGCTAGGAAAATACTACGAGTTTTAGAATTTAGTAGCTTAATTACTTCAACATCAAACACGGGCAAAAAGGAGAAATAGATTTAAACATTTTTTTAAAATATGAAGGCAACCGGAACAATAATATAATTGTATGTATTTCTATAATGTCAAATCTTATGCAATATACTATTGAAAGGAAATGTTTTGAGAGATTTCGTGGTTAATAAACTACCTGCGTGTGGTATTTGCCAGGGGTTGTGTTAGTAAATAGGTACGTCTTTTTCCCATACTCTACCCGCTATTGATTCTCAACTAGTCAAAGGTCTATTCTAGTTTTTAAAATTGTGAGCTTCTGCTATAAACTTTCTTTGAAAATGGCAGAAATTTTCATTTCTAAAAATAAAGGTGTGATTTGTATGCGGTAATTGAAGTAAAGGATAATTATTAGAAGGTAGTAGAGAGTTTTTTTATACAATAGTACACAGTACACTATAATTTTCATTTTTTATTTAATATTCAAATCTCTTTGTTTTAGAAATTATGAAACTTTCAACAATGAAAACCACTAATGGCGTTAAATAATAGCGTTTCAAGTGGCTAGCATGTGTTTATGTTCTACTGCGTTGAATGATTTCAGAAATATTTCTTACAGAACTGACTTTTCCTGAATGTCAATTGTTATGCGATTATGACCATGATTTAGGGTTGGAACGACAATATCTTCGTGTGCATATTTAAACTAGGAATGTTTTAAACACTTTTTATTATGCATATCTTGTATATAATTATTTACACGTTAGCATGGACATCGCATGGTAATTTAAACATCTTTTGGATCGGATTTTAGCATCGAGTTTTGTGTATTCTAGTTACAACTGTATTTGTCGTCATTTATAATCAGTGGACGAGAATTCCGGTCTACCTTCGAGACCATTTAGCAAATTTAAAAGGCGTTTCCGTAAACGTTGAAAAACAGTTGTGTTGTGGTAATTACCATTAACGGTACGTAAACTACATGTTTTGCAAATATGTACTCGCGCAGGATACCAAGTTTTTGGATGGTAGTACATGGAATGTCCTTCAATTGGCAAAAAGGAAAGTGAAGCGATTGCAAAAATTTCCCAGCACTTTAGCCATGTAAGATCAGTAATGTATGCACCTAGGTTTAAAGCTTGTCTTATATAGAGTGTTTAGTTTAGGAGTTTGAACCATGAGCATCAAGAAATAAGCCGGAAGTTGTGTGCTTATTTCAGTTGGAAATGAAAAAAGTCTATAAATAATAGGTATTCTTTATCGTTACATCAAAATATATTGTATGATAAATTAAAGTTTCAATTACCGTTTGAACTTTTAACATTCAAATGCTCGCTCGCACCCTAGAGTAGTAAATATATTGAACTGCGAGCATGTTTTACAAAGCCTGGCCTTTTACTATATATTAATGCATAATTTATTACTATTACTCAGATACAGAAAAATGTTCACCAGTTTACGGTCAATGTATTCATAACTATTGCTATAGTCAGATTCGCGCATCCCAGTAATTTAAAAGGTTGTATGAAGAATGAAAGATGATTAAGCATATGAGCCATATTTCCTTCATTAAACGGAGTAATTCTTTTTATATCTGTGTAAATAAGCCTGGTAGAGCTGGCCTAAATGGATTGAGATGAAATATATTGTAATAAAACAAGTTAATTATATGACTCTTTTTATTGTTTGCTTCATTAGTATTACATTCAGGTTAAACTTAACTCACCTCTGACTCAGTACTATTGATAATGATGCACGCATG
Source organism: Sinodicranocentrus sp. ZH6 (assembly GCA_027743935.1). NCBI lineage: Eukaryota > Metazoa > Arthropoda > Collembola > Entomobryomorpha > Entomobryidae > Sinodicranocentrus > Sinodicranocentrus sp. ZH6. The sequence continues at coordinate 8,367 of JAHZNA010002815.1, read as the reverse complement.
TCACAACATTTTTAATGTTATATATACACAATCAAAATGATGTTACTAATAGAGTACTTATCAATTTCTGATTAGACGCCAAGTAAATTGTACACGTGTCTATGCATAAATAGATTCTCGACTTTAAGACACTCCAAGTTAAAGATTGTCCCATTTCCCACATGGATGATGAAATGAGTAATTTTCAGCAGTTTTAAGAAAAATGCATACTCCATTATACAGAATGCATACAAGATTTTTGTTACTGAAAGCCATTGTTGACCATGATTGTGCAGTCTTGAAAAAGTGCTTGACGGTTAGATGATGATAGTGTTAGTCAATACTGTTGCTGCACTTATTATGTTTTATGGGGAATTGCGAAACCATCAGCCGTAGTGAATGCATGATTCTGTCAAGTTGGATATTTTTCTTCGAAGGAATCTAATGTATTTTACTTTTTTATTTTTTTAGATATGGTTTTAACACAACAGCGAATTACAATGACCATGAACTGTACTGTGGTGGGTTTGCGAGACAACATCAGAAAAATGGTGGAAAATGTGGCGTTTGTGGAGATGCTTGGGACGGTCCTAATAAGCCAAATGAAGCTGGTGGAACTTATGCTCAGGTAAAATACACAGAATAAAATACGAAGAATACAAATGCATGGAAATGCAGTGAAAAGATTGTATCGAAAATATATTTCAGGTGTTTAGTAATGCTTCCTTTCTGTTTCAGGGTATAATTGTGCGTAAATACCGTCCGAACTCGATTATTCGTATTAAAGTAGAGTTGACAGCAAATCACAAAGGATACTTTGAGTTCCGTTTATGCCCTAATAACAATCCAAAGAAGGTTGCTAGTGAAAAGTGCTTGGATAGACATGTACTTAAACAAGCCAACGGAGAGGGACCAAGGTGAGCTTTACTCTCCCTTTACATTCTTAAACAAGTTTTATGACCTACTTATGTCTTTATACTACTTATGTACCTTTTCCAGGAAAGGAAGTAAGGGGGTGTGCACTTTTTCACAATGAAATTATGCTTTCATTATATTTTAAGAATTGAGCCTAATAAAAAAATAGAAGGGGTATTAGAACACTATTTAAGTATTTTTCATGTTTTTTTTGTTTTGTTAAAAAAAGGTACTATCCCGGTGAGGGCACGAAAGTATTCGAGTCCAGATACCTGTTGCCGAAGGATTTGACGTGCACTTACGATGATAAGGGCTACGCGTCAGCTGAGGAAACAGAAGATATTGATAAAGAAGAGGAAGACAATACCGTTGATGTTGGTTAGTGAAAAATGCCCATTGTGTTTTACGTTGTTGCATTTATATTTATATAAACATCATCGAGACGAACTCAGTAGGATTTTAACGTCAAACCTCAATATTTTATGTAATGCTACCGCTTCGATCCCTTCACAATTTTACCATTGTGTGGCGGCCTGAAATGAGGGCATTATTGTTCCAGTTTTAGTTATGACTTTGATTTCATTATGAGGTTGCCAAGAGAAATTTTAGAGGTGTCCTACTGAGAGCTGTCAATTGTGCTTTCATTCTCAGACGAAAACCTTACAACCTCACATTGTCATTGCACATTTTGTTGTACTTGTATGTTGCTTGCTACCATATATTAATTGACAGTGGTGGTGCAAAGAGCTGTGATAAGTATACAACAAGATAGTCAGGAAAGCATTAACGATTCCATTCCATTATTTTTATAATTAACATTTTATTCTTATTTCTAGATAAATTGGACGGCTCCCAAACCTCAACAGAGATCTCAATCGAAGAAACCGTGCAGAAATCCGAACACTCAATATGGCCATTCATCATGGCACTCGTTGCACTCATGTTTGCTGCCCTCGGATTTGGATCTCTTCTTGGATGGTTTTACAGGAAAGAAATTCTGCAGTTTGTCACTGATGTTGTAAACAGAATGAGAAGGAAAATGGGATCCTCTGATGGATATGGAGGCAATCCAGGTGGACCTCCAATCCCTCCACCACGTCATAAGAAATTCCATACAATTAACCAAGTTAATGGGAAAGGGGAAAAGCGTCAAATTACCCCAGATGTGATATCGCAACCCATGCATGTGACGATAAATGGTTTAGCTGTATAAAATTTCTAATGTTTCATAGATTGTAACACGGAGCAATTTTTATGCAATGTCACTCAAAATTTTTACAAGTTTGACGTTTTGAAAAAAAATATTCAGAGGTGTCATTCCATTTTCCTATAACACTATACCGGACTGAATAGAGAGTATATTTATGTTATTCCGTTGCGTACGCCTGTTTATAATCATTGCTTTATACGTGTGACTTTTAAAAACAAGTACACGAATCACTGTGAATTTGATAACCCTGTTGTCTTACATGTACAAATAAGTGTAAAAGTGCATGCATGAATGAACATATATTACTGTTTGGAATAAGAATATGAATATTCCTAATTATATTACCATATAATGTAAATAGTATCTATAACTTTTAGTTAATGGTTGTTTTGTGTAGATTGATATATTAAGTAGTAATTAATTATTAAAAGAGAAATATATATTTGAAGTCATTGACAATTTCGTTGCACAATATTCATGTGTTTTTTTTTCGCGTGTCCATAATAATTGTTATATCTAACAACATTCCCTATCGCATAATATGTTAGCTGTAGCGCAAGATTGAATGAGATTTTAATTGCATGGTTGACATAATTGCTAAAACTTCAGTGGACTCTCAATATTACTATGAGAAAAATTCTGTGGATATGGAACTACGATCATACATAAAAACACTTACTACTATGTAGTCAAGCTCTGCGACTATTATCGCGACTAACATTGTAATTCAAGAAGAGTGACCTTTTTATAGATTACTTTGAATCAAATAATCAAAAACCATCATCATTAAAGATTCATATTTGTATATTTTTTTCTAAGTCATGTAATTCTATGATTCAAATTCAGAGTAATTAACAATTTACTTCAAGTACATGTGTAAGATTCACCTCACCAACCACTGCATTTGATACACACCACGTCTGCTTTTAAAGCGATTTTATTCTTACAATTCACCCCAAAAATCCCCGGTAAACTGGCATTTTTGTACTTTGCTCTACTAACTAGTCGCCTGAACTGTTTGTCAATAAAACTTGCACCAGTGTGGTGCATAGATGTGGTATAATTGTTGGTTATTCGAAAAATTAACATTATAACATTAGTAAACTAAGTTCGAAAGAGGAAGTATTGATAATCACCATCTTCCACGATGAGGCTGACGCTTATGCTAATGAAGCGAAAAATGCCAAATGGTTTCATTTGGACTGGGTGAGAAAAACAAAAATTATGCTTACAAGATGATGTTAGATGTCTAAAATATTTACGTATTTTCCTAATAAATTTGAAAATAAATGTATTTATTTAAGAAAACACCGACTGGCGCATCATATCTATCCTCTAAACATTGAGCGTATGGTGAAAAGATTGAAGATTGAGGAGAATAATCTGTTACTGCTTCGACATCCCTACTTAACGCTGGTAATTTTGTTGAAACTAAATCTTACCTTTTAATTCCGAACGTATGACTGGGTAGTATATTGTGTTTTCGGTTGAAGTCGGGTTACGGACCCCATACTTTTTTCCCAAAAATCAAGTTGAAAACTGAATGTTGAGTTGAGAATTGAATGTTAAGTTGTGAATCGAGTTGAGTTAACCTAACCTAACACACTGATATAACTTAAACATAGCCTATATAACCTAAACAGTTATAAAGATATTTCCAAACTTCCCAAGTCACTTATAATTTCGATTCTCAACTCAATTCACAACTCAACATTCGATTCTCAACTCAACATTCAGTTTTCAACTTGATTTTTGGAAAAAAAGTATGGGGTCCGTAACCCGACTTCGACCAACATTAGTCATCCAGACCCCAGCCGTGTTTTCTATAATACAGTTTAGCTAGTTTAAGCTTGGAAATATGAAATACATTTTGTTTACTTTTGCGGAAAATTTATCCCGTTGTCTTGAATTTTTTTATAGGAACAAGAACGTGCAGGTGAAAAGGAGTTCAAGAAGCATTCAACTAAGATGCAAGAAGAAAAGTTAGAGTATGCTTCATCAAGAATGAAACCTAGTGTTAGGTTTGAGGAAAAATTCAATTTTTTACTGAAAGGCGATACATGGGAGTTGACCTAATGTATTGTTAATAAATAAATAAAGTAAACTGTTCAATTGTAAGTGAGAACTATGTGTAGATGTAGTGCTCACATATTCACATCTGTATATTTAATGATGCTGAGTTTTTGTTAGTCACAACTTAATATAGGTTTATTATGTCCGTTACCGCCAAATAAATCCGTAAAATATTTTTAATCCTATCATTCAAGGGAGTGGTTTCCAATATCCTCATGCAATCTGTAAATGTACTCGCAAAGTCGCAAATATATCGTCATTGTTTGCAATTATGTAAATATACTAATATTGGTGTCTACGTCTAGTAATTCAATGATTCTATAAGAATTGTACATGAACTATATCTATTCTCAGTCGCTGATGTAAAGAATCATGGAAAATAGGCAATATTATAAATTATAATGTAAACTCGCATATTATCTTTTTGAACTCATTCAACCCCGCAGTCAACCGTCACATTATACCTGCCAACTTTTAAAATAAAGCAGAGAATTCAAGAATGCGTGGAATTATAGATTTAGATTTAGAAAGTATAAAATCAAACGTCCCACGAGTGCGAGAACAGCTAATTAATACGTTTTCCTAATGTGTCAATTGTCCATGACCCCCCAAAACAAATCTGACGAGGTTTAGGTTTGCCCTGCAGAGGTAATTGGCAATTTGTACTTCGAAATATACAGGGATGACTTACAAGCAAGACTACCTATCGGGTATTGTGATTTGTATTTATAGTGTGAAATTCATTTCCCGAAAACTTCGAGTTGAAAAATTCGGGTATCTGCACCCTGGAATTCAGATATCGGCGTATTAAATTCGGGTCGAAAATTCAGGTATTCTGGTTCGGGTATCGGGGTACAACCGTCTTACAACGTGATTGGTAGGGGCTCAGAGAGAAGTATATTTGCCGTTTTTATTTTACGATCCTCGCTCGCACACTTGTCCTATAAGTTTTTAATACCAACAACCGAAGTAAAATCCAATCGTCCTTCATTTTGGTCTTTACGTCGTCACTTGACATTTCTTGATGCGAATGATTGTTTTACAAAGCTATCGTTAGGATCATAGAGTATTGTATTTTTTTATTTGTGCGAATCTCGCACACCCGGCCTACTAGTAACATACGTGGGTATTTCGTGGGTGGGTAAAGTCTTTGTCCAACTTTACTGAGCTCTCATTTTAGCATGGTGCAACATTATCACTTGAACACAGTCAACAGGCCTTCATGTTGTTTGTCTGCATGGCCTTCAGTGCAAGGGTTCAAAACCTCTCGTCACTCGTGTTCGTAAAATAACAAAAAGTATGGTAATAGATGTAGAAATATGTGATTTGCAATCAAGTTTTTCAACGAATTTGTAGAGTCCTTACAAGAATATGCTGGGGATGCATAAAAAATATTTGAATGTGTGGGCGATTCTAGTGTTAGCACAATTCACTCTAGTTCTGTTTGAATTTAGTATTTCTTACTTATAATATATACTATATTAATTTGGTTTGATCTGAATAATAGTCAAATTCCAAATTCCATACATTGTAGTAAAGTAATGGGTAAGAATGATTTGAGTAGGCTCCGCATCGGGCAGTCGCTAGTCGACAGCCCTTATCACAATACAATAAAAACATTATCACCCCATACTTTCTACATAATTGCCATCAAGTCTGATACACTTTTTCACCCTACACAAGCGCCAAGAACTAATGTCCGATGTCCACCAATTCATGAAATTTTATTTTTCTCGCCCTAGTTGTAAATTCTCCCACGCATGTAGTTTTTTTTAAAAAAGAAGGTATTGCTTAAGGCATACTTACTTGATGCCAGGAAGACAAAACAAGATAAGAGATAAGACAGTTACCGATAATGGAACCCACATAAACGTTTTCGGATTTAGATGTAGGATGGTCAAGGTATCCTTAGACGTATTTCTGTTTGAATTATATGATTCGCAACCATGAGGTGAGCATTTAACGAAGCGTTGTTCGAACGTGTTATTTCCCACTACCAAAATTTAGCAAATTTTTATAAAATAAAAACAGCCCAGCATTTCCAGGGAGAAGGAATCTGATCATAAAAGGGTTTGCGCGAATAGAAAAAAGTTAAAAATAGTGGGTATTTCAGAAAGCATAGAAACAAGGTGCTACAGGAAACTTGATTATGAATTGGTCTGCGCGAATAGAAAAAAGTTAAAAATAGTGGGTATTTCAGAAAGCATAGAAACAAGGTGCTACAGGAAACTTGATTATGAAAATTTAGGTGAAGAGCTCTCGAAACTGAAGTGGTCATTCCTAAGAAATGTTGACTCGCCTGATGCGGTTTTTAAAATGTTTGAGTCGGTGATTTTAACAATCCTGGATCAACATGCACCACTAGGGAAAAGAAAGGTTAGGAAAAAAATATCTCTATGGTTCAAAAAAAGCAATCTACTAATAGAGTGTAATAACCGTAATTTACTTAAAGCAGTATATGATAATTCAAAAAGTTATATTGACTATAAAATGTATCAAAGAGCTCGGAATTCTGATAATCTTGCTATACTTCAAACAAAAAAGCAGTATTTTCAACGACTTTTTGACAAGTCCTCCAGTTCTGATGCAACATGGATAGTGATGAACGAATTAATTAGGTATAAGCACAAGTGCTCAAAAACAATTACAAAACTATTCAATAAGGGTGGAACTATACTAGATAGTCCGGAACAGGTAGCAGAAAGGCTAGCTAATGAATTTATTCTTGAAGACACATCTAGTGACACCAGTAGTTTAAACCAAGAAATAATCAAATATGAACAGGATTTCATTCATGGTAATAACTCTTATACTTTCAAAACAATAACTAATGATGAGGTCATAGGGGCAATTAACAATACGAAAAGGAGCTCAGATAATCTCACCAACATTCCTCGTAGAATTTTAAAGAGATTTTCTTTGGAACTGTGTACACCCATAACAAACATTTTCAACTTAATATTTACTACATGTCTTATTCCGCTTGTTTTTAAATCTGCAATGTGTACTCCGCTATATAAAGGTAAAGGGCTGCACTCTCTGCCATCGTCTTATAGAGCCATTTATGGGCTATCTTTAGTATCATAGGTATTTGAAAACATAATGTATAGCAGATTAATTTAATAATGACTGATCATTTCAATGAAAGACAGCATGGTTTTAGACCTTGGAGATCATGCGAAAGTGCCAATGTCGAATTAAATCAGTTTTTGCCAAATTCAATTGACAAAAGAAATGGAAAAGCAATAGCTGTGTTCGTAGATTTCACAAAAGCTTTTGATTCCCTCAATCATGTGCTTTTACTAAAGAAACTCATGTTAAAATTTAATAATGCAATAGAACCATACATGATTAGGCTCTTTCAAAATTACTTTCAAAATATAATGTTTAATATTAAACTTGGTTCTTTCCTATCAAAATCATTCTTAATTAATTCAGGCACGCCGGCAGGACGTTGTCTAGGTCCATTGACCTTCTCACTTTGTATAAATGACATTTCAGAGGGATTAGATCTTCCATATCTTCTCTATGCAGACGATCTTGTGTTTTATACAGATTGTACAGATTATAGTGAAGGTATGGTAAGAATAGAAGAGTGCTACAAGCGACTAAAACTACGGTGTTTAAGCAACAATCTTAAACTTAATCAGGCAAAAACCAAAATAATGTATTTTTGTAAGCCTAATGACCATAAGTCCAAAAATCCATTTATAGGAAACATAGTTCTAGATAATGATATAATTGAAGTTACAAACACATTTAATATTTAGATGTGTACCTTGACTATCACACACACACACACACTATCTTGTGTGTGTTAAGCTTCAAACACCATTATGCTACAGTTAATGCTAGATTGGGGAAGGCTTTCTATAAATTGTATAGCTTTAAACGCTACCTAACAGCCAAGAATATAAAGATATTTAGTTCCTGCTATGCGTTAAGTATAATCGATTACTGCCTAATTTTGTGGGCAGTTCAATCAGAAAACAAGCTTGAGGTACTTCAAAATAAAATCAGTCGCTTTGTTTTTTGTTTTTACAATTCGACTTTGTCGTGCGAGGGGGAGGGGTGGTGGGGTATCCGTGCTTAAACAATACTTAACACACGAATGATTAACCTCTCAACACTAACAACAATGCATAATTGGTACGCAGGTACAACAATGAATAATGATTATACTTATGGGC
>JAHZNA010002814.1:0-16632 GCA_027743935.1 Sinodicranocentrus sp. ZH6 | reverse complement strand
TCTATAATATATAATGAAGGTTCAGTGAAAATTTCATTAAATTCCATGTTGACTGGAAGTTGTAGGAGGGACCCATAGCTTAAATCCACCAGTTTTATTAAGTCTGATATTGTGATACGCCTTAGAAGTTTCCTAGTCTGGAAAATAGTTATCGTAAATAAGACCGTGCCGTTAAATTAAATTTGGATTTGTAAGCCTCGAGCTCAGAACCATGTAGCATGCTTTACTTTCACTTGACTTCAACTCTACCACTACTACAACGAGTAGCAAAGCAAACAACCAAGGATAGTAGGCGACTCTTAAGCAAAATAGTAAATAGGGAAAGTCAAGATAGGCTTATTACTGCTAATCTATCTGAAGCCTACCAAAATGTCATTTTGTAGGGGGTGCATATAGCATCTACATATATTCGTGCCTCGCTCTCTCGTTTGCCATACAACTGTTGTTATATAAAAATATGACTTACTTTACAAGTTCTGTAACAATCTGTTCTCTTCAATCTTCAATTACATTCTATTTCTGTCATTTGTTGTAGTCTTTAGGGCTCAGCTCTACCGTATTACGTAGGTAGGTAAAAATGGATGTCAGCCTTTTTGTTTATCCAGGAAGCTTTCGCGTATGTTAGTTTCCTCCTCTATTTTTATTTTTCATCAGCAGAAAAGTCTGTCTGCTAGACACTGGAGAAGAAACTGTGCAATAACACTACGCTGACAAGGGTGTCCTGTTCTCACTCAAAACTTAATTTTGACTTCGGCTGTAGCATTTCTTAATTTGTAACAGTGCTTGGGCTCTCCTTGAAAAATAGGAGTCTACAAAAACTAATGAAGTTTGAGTAGAAGACAGACACGGTGTTGGTGACGATGCACGAAGGAAGTGAGACCTGAACTTATTCAGTGAGATGACATTCGAAGATATGTACATCAGAGATTAGATGATGGAAAGCTGAATAGTAAAGTATGAAGGGAAGCGTTTCCCTGTCTTGGAAATTCATTACAAGACATATATTCCCCTGAGAGATCTCTAGTAGAAGGCCGATAACTTCATTACTGCCGATGCTGATGATATCGTGGCATATAAAGCTGTACAGAAATGTAGGAATAGCACATGCTCACCCTGGGTAAACGAAACAGTAGAACTTACAAAAGATGTACTTGATAGTCATGCTCTTGGCAATTTAGACTGGCAATTTAGTTTGGAATTTCTAATAAGATTTACTGAACATACTGGAGCTCTTACATGTTCGAACGCATTTATAGATGAGCATGGCCACCGAAAAGTTTCTGCTTACAAGTCTTCACTTTTTTTGCCAATATGCTCTATTTCTAATAATTTTATATCTTGATTACACTTTCTATCGTCTTCTTGCGAGTGACAGTAGGCTTCCTGGTTGTTATCAACTTTTTTACGATTGAGTAGAATGAAAAATAGAAACGAGCTTTGATAAAACTCGTATTCTTTCAAATTTGTATATTAACCAGATTGTTCTTTTTGAATGCAAAAAAACTCGGTGGGAATTTCAGTGATCTGATGAGTTCTTCAAATTTTCTGTCTGAAATAATGGTATAGTCTATTTTACTGACACGAAGACATTTTTAGAACTTCGTATGAGGTAAAGGAAATGGAATGGGAAGCGATCAAGTGTCAGCAGCTTCCTGAGAATGTCATACTCTGAATATCAATGAGGATCCTTCGGGTGATGTTGTCAGTACGTTAGGTTTTGGAGAAGGGCACGTGTCAGCTACTTTCTTACTTTCTTATATGCGTAATAATTATTATGTCGCTAAATGAGTCTGCGTGAATTCAAATTTTGCTTTGAATGATATTATATTTTTACTGGTCCTTTGTACTGCAATTCATTCAATCAGTTTGGAAAATGAACATGTTATCGTATCTCAGTTGTGTGCAGGCATTAAAATATTATTATTATTATTATTATTATTATTATTATTGACTTTATTGCAGACTTTTTTGAACATTACAAGTGTAGATGTAGTTGCATAAACATTCATAGTCCATATCAAAAGGGTAAATAGTTTACAAGAACAATAAGAACATCATAGTCAGAGAAGAGAAGAATAATAAATAAATAAATGTCAAGAAATATTGAACAATAGCCATCTCCACTGTCGGTAGATGGCAGATTCTAAAAAACAATCCGAGTTCACAATCGAGTATATAATTTTGTTTTTGATTACGTTATTCTATTTAGCAGAGAGTACGCAGCTAATCTCCGTGTAGCAACAAAACCCCTTATCATATTTTCAACAAACATTGCACTTGCACTGCAATCAGTGCAATCCCTACGATAGTTAAAAATGGACAGCCCACATGCGACATACAGTAAACAGACGAAAAAAATGTCTTAAATAAATAATATTTTACACTGATGTCACACATGCCGAACCTACTGGAAATAAGATTGGCTTAAGTATATAATAATTCTCGTCTCCTTCTGCTTATCTCTTCATGGTCACGGTTCCGACAGTTGACATCATAACCTAGGTATCTGACAGTGTCCATCCATTTTAGAGTTGAGCCATTCAACTTAAATATATACATTATATTAAATCTTTGAGAGTACATCAAGCTTGATGCTTTGCTTTGGAATTGGTATGCAAGAACTAACGTTTTTTTAGTAATATACGAATATACGTAGTTCTCCTGAATAGAATTATATGCAGAATCATAATAATGTTCTTTTTCTCAGGCAAATTCTAAATACATGGTGAACCTTAATTCAGCAATTTTGCCCTTATGACTGCCCTCAACAAGAAAACTTGTGGTATTTACGATACTCGACTACTTCGCTGGGATCTACTACTTCATCTTGTTATTGCACCGACTGTGCGGCAACGGAATATTATTATGTACGCGAAAAACGTCCTGCATTTTTGAGGTTATCCGCATTGGTTAGCTCAGGGACGAACTTTTCATTCTTATTCTCAACACCCTGCATCTATGTGCATACTATAGATGCATGTAAACTGTAGTAGCAAAGCAAACCCGACGCTGAGGGATCAGTCGTCAGCGAATTCTTTGCTCTCTCCATGTCTACAATGAACATTTCCTTCTCCGTGTATTGTATAACCTAAAGCAACAAACTAAGAAAAAAAGCAGCAGCCAAAAATATAGATAGAGGGAAGACCACACAATTTCATTCTTGTTTTTGGAATTCTATGAAAATTCATTTTTACGTATGAATATTCTCCACATTTTACTATTTTCTCCTTTCTCATGACTGGGAAAGCGCTGTACTCCTGTTTCCTTCCACTGTCCTGAGGGACAATGGCTCAGTTCCATGTGGAGTAAAATGAATAGCTTTTTTTGAAAATTGTGCAACGCCGGGGGAATGAAACACGTAAATTCTTATTCTTTACATGCACGTTAGACATTTCTCTCAAATAGTCGTATATCCTTAATATCTCTGCGATATTATTGTCCTCATGTATTGTTCGTTCTCTTATTGCTCCTTTGCGGTTGAAAGTTTCGTTTCTTGAAAGGCTTCCTTGGAGGAAATTCCTTTCTAGCTCAATTCCACATCCTCACAAACAACTTTTCACTTTTTCTCTCCAACTAAAAAACTATATGAATGGGCGATTACCGCTTTGTACATGGAATCCACACATGCATACCTAACTGGTCCGTTGAATATATTATGTATTACGCATCGTCAACCGGTCGAAAAAAAAGTTCAAGGATGCGTTCCATTCCGCTCACTGCATGTTTATTATTGTCACCGAGCAAAGAACTGGAGAATGTACGAATACACGTCTTGTTGGAGCATGAGGAAAACAAAAAGAGTTTTTTTTATATTCTTTCTGCGAAAGTTTGAAGACGAGGAAGATGACAATGAGAATGTTCTTTGAAGTATGTTGAAAAAACTTGCGTGCGCTGTCATTTGTTGTTTGCCCGCCTGCCTCACACAACTCAAGGTACATATATACATGTGTATTATGTAAGAAAAATGTAATGTATTTCAAATTCCTTTCCCGGTTGGATGGATAAAGTTGCATCTGCCAAGAAATGAAGGGGGAAAAACGTTGTTGAAAATGAATGCGTCCAACGTGCCTCAATAAAGGAGAAAACATAAAGTAAGTCAGGAAACGGATACATGCTTTATGTTTTATCTATGCAAATCATGTGGGATCGGTTCCAAGTCTTTTTTGTTTCTTATTCAAAGGTTCCTTCCATTCATATATAAGTTGAATGGGTGTATGTTAAATAGATGGACGATAATGTCAGCGACAAGTTTGTGACAAAAGATGTGTCATTATATGCAGACATGCATAATACGCCCTTGAAAATTGTACTTTCAACTTTTTCGACAAAAAGCCTGCATACATACATTTTATACATAATATGGAAATGTATGTCTATGTCAAATGTGGTATATTATAAAAAACACTAGAATTATCAGATCACGATCATATCACAATGCCGTGTATGTGCAGCGTATCGTGTTTTCCTTAGAGTTGGTCCGTGTGTTACTGTGGGTGTTGAATTGAGAGAAACCCCACGAGTAGTAGTGGGGACAGGAATGCATGCATTTGGTAAGGCAAAGGCAACCTGCTACTTGGTATTTTTTTCCTAATCTACAAGTCGTCCTCACGAACTGTGATTCCAAATACGTCCATCGCTTCCTAACTCCTTTTGACTTTCCTCTGTAGCTTGACATGTGTGTGTGGATCCTTCTTTAAATGTAACTACGAAGTCTACTATGCACGCAACGCAGACCGTAAGATAATCCGAACGTGTTTCTTCGCAGGTTGGGAGGAAAATAAGAACAAGACAAGAAAATGATCAAAGTCCTTTTCCTTCTTTCCACGTATGCTTCATCCTTTCATCTTAGTTCACACAGCTCTACCTGCGTTCGTGTATTTGTCTTAAAGTGTTAAACTGGTTTGAAATGACACCGGAACTTCAAATGAAAGGAAACCCGAGAGTATCCTTAAGAGAGTATGGTATGAGGTGGTAGATATGATGCTGATGTCTTCGTTGATGGTACTTTCGAAACTTGGTTGGTTAATAGCTTGCGGAAGTTTTTTCTCCTTTTTATAAATAATGTATAGAATCAAGCCTCTCCAGATATAAAAATTACTGAGTCTGCAAGAGTCCAAGTCTGACGTACATCGTCCAATAAATTCGAAAACTCCTTGTGAAGGTCACTGTATACACAATACTCGTGCATTTTCAATGCTTGAACAAACACATTCGAAAGAATGACACAAAATTCAGAAAAGTTGCAGGAAGCGGAGCTTAGCATAGCAAATGTTGGAAAAACTCATTAGACAAAAAGCATACATTACACGAAGAGCTGTTTAGTATCCTAGTTTTGAGAAAAGTAGTTTCTCTGGACGAAGATGAACTGCCTCGTAGCAAGCCCAAACCTGATTTCTTTTCTTAAGAAAACTAACTATTTCTGAGAGACACAAGGTGTAAAAGTATGAGCATAACAAATGGAATGTGCTCCACTTCGGAATTAAAGATAGTGTACAAAGGACTTAAAACTTGAGATGGAATTTACTTTCACGTTCCCTTTCATTCTGTGCACTTACCTATGCTACAGTCTTCTGTGGAAAAATCCTCTCTTCGCGAGAGGTGAGATAAGTCTGACCTCTTTTTATATGGATATCTTTGAGAAGATAGAGAATCTCTAAGAAAAGGAAAACGGAAGCAGGAGGTCGATCTTTCTATTTTATGAGGTCTTCCTTGCCAAACTTTCCCTTTTAAATTGAAAGCTTCGCTGTGAGTGAGAAAAGTAAAAGTAAAAACCTTTTACATTTTCGGAAAAGGTTCTTCACACATGTACACTTTTTTTAACGCTAGAAACGACAAGTGGGAATGCAATATGTCAGGATCCAAGAAGCTTTTTTTCTTTTTACAGTGTGCATCATTTTACTCACCCTATATAGTCGTTGCAAAGGTTGTAACAAGTTGCTCCTATCCATTTTATTTTCCAGGACTTGCTCACTTGGAGAAAGTTTTCACGTACTTTCTTCCATTTTCATACAAGCAAAGTAGTTATATGTCAGTGCCGGAACTTCCCTAAGAGACAGATTGTTGCTAGTTTTTAAGAAGTCCACGATGGGAAAGAAATATACTTTTGTATACTATACTCGAGTATCATGCGTAAGAATGAATTCAACGAAAATTATACATTACATTATAGGACCGAATGGGTATTGCATTAGTACCAAGTTAAAACATTGTTTTGTAACTTTGAATTCTTATGAATGAAAATTTTTTTAGATTTTTTTGTACTAGACCTAGCTTATATCTTTCTGATGTTCCAAAACAACATAGAAGAGTGTCCAAGAGTACGAACTTTGTATATTATATGGATATACACCAAACTCTTAGTTTTTGTATACCAAGTTTTTGCATTGACCTGTTTTCTTGTCATTAGACATGTTGCTTGTTTTAACGCGCAGAGCGATCCAGCAGCATGTGGTACACATTTCACCGTGACTTCCTCTGAAAATCTACGGTTATTGCTGGGGCCAGTTCAAGTCCGAATTTACAGCTTCAACTACGTCATCACAAAGATTCTTAAGAGAAGATTAATGGAGCCATAAATTAGAAAACCATATGGACATACCGAGTTCCGTTGAGCAGACAAGAGGGAAAACAGTAAGATGGTGAATTTTGTATTCCCAACGGCGAAAACGGCTGGCAACTTTTGTTACTGAAAGAGAAAGTTACTCGTAACCAAAGATTCGTTTCTGTCGACTGGAAAGACAAGCTCAATTTGAAAATATATCTACAAGTATGGTTTATAACCTGACCTAAAAACTTGCCAGTTACTGTAGTAGATTGAGGTTATAAGCTATGCATAAACAGAAAGTTTTTAAGAGAGTAGGAAAAATTTAGTTATTTGTACATAGTTCACGCAAGTTTCCATCAGAAAAACACGCCTTCTGAATTCATTCGTTTGTAGAAAGTATTATAGTTAGGGATTAACCATTTCTGAAATGCTAGACGAATTTTTATTCAGCAGTTTACGATCTTTTCAGAGTCATATTATTGGAACTCCGACTTCATTCAGCAATGTCATCATCACGAAAAAAGAGTACTCCCTTTTGCGAAAGATTAGTTATGTAAAATCCAATTTAATTTCACAAAAGAACCATTATTATAAGATTTTTTCTTCATTTTGCCAAACTGAAAAATCCATTTCCCCAGGAGTGTGTATTCTTTTGCATGAAAGACGACGACTGGTAATTTTTGCTGGGCAAAGCAGTGCTATCTCTGCTGAAAACGAAGATTCTTTTCTTGAAGTAGTACTCGCTTCAGCTAGGTTTACAAAACAAAGTGCAGTTTACATGCAATACAGTGATAAATAAAACTTATTCGCTAGCAATTTTGGTCTTTGCATGTGACAGCGTCAATAGCAAAGAGCGTTATAGTTATATGCTTGTTAAACAGAGTATGCCTTTTAAAAACCCTGTGATGATATTATATACGTAGGTTTCGGGAAATACATATTCCTCCGAATACCTGTAGTCCATTCAAGCCAAATCCATCTCCTTTACTTACTACAATGCTTTGTCGAATAATAAAGTTTCGCGAGAATGCTCCTTCCTATATGTAAGGTTAGCTTATAGAGTTAGTTATTCCATGCCGTTTCATTGCCTCAAAGTACCGTCAGATAGCTGCGAGCCTTAATTGAATGCTAGCAATTTATTTGCATATGTATGTACGTGATTAATGCGTCCTCCTCTTCTCTGAAGCACTGGGAGGAAACCACGCATCTTCAATCCTCTACTGTCAGCAGTGTCGTGCGTGCGAAATCCAGATAGGAATTTGAAATTCTCTTTTATACCAATGGCGAAGTGGTATTTTACACAGTGAACACTATCCTTTTTCATTAGCGTCGGCATCCCATCTCCAGAATTAAATGGAGCTTGCAAACTTTCTCCATTTCCTTAGAATGCTCGATTTCTCCTTGAGAGGAAAGAGGCTGAAAACGTGATAATTCAACCATATTCTCCACGGTGGCATGATGAGAATGTTTGTAATTATCGAGACAATTAATAAAGATTGCAGTACAGATTAGAAACTCAACTTCAAAACGTTTCCTCCCTTTAAGCTGGGAACAATTTACAGAGAAAATTTGGGTCACTTGAAGAATGGAAAGAGAGAGCTGAAGAGAATATCCAGCGGTTATCATATTTGCTACCTTGTATTCCACGAAATTATGCACATCCAATGGTAAAATCATCCCCACATAAAGAAGGAGCGATTGAGTCGCCGACAAACGAACTACATCTCTCTCTCTCTCTTCATCCTTTCCATGGCATTATTTGCTTAGCTAATGACAACGGTGATGAGTGATGACTATGCATGATGTGCTGAACAAATTTAATTGACTTCATTTGTGGGATTTGCGGATTCAGATTATGAGTGCAAGTGGAGAGACCGACGACGACTGCGAGGCGACGAGTGAATGTATTATTAAATCTGAGGTGGGAACACGTACACTCTTGACGAAGTTTTGTAGAACTGCCTGGAAACATCACAGCACATTCATTTCTATTTCTAAGCCTGTCTTTTACATTCATGATGATAATCTCGTTATCTCTTGCCAATAATAGAGCACACGGGATATATTGCAGCTGTTCTCATTACTATGAGAAAATTAATTTTCACATGAAGCGTTTACACGCCTGCTATTATTCTGATGCAGTACTACATACTCATTTGAATGTTACCGGGANTGATGCAGTACTACATACTCATTTGAATGTTACCGGGATTTTAAAGTTAATAATTCAAAGTTAATAAAGTAAATTAAGTGTTGGATTTCATGTGACTGGCATCTGCATCTATAATCATAAAAATAAAGTAATGCATAATAGCAGTTAGATAAAATAGTATAGTTTATTCAACGTCACTTGGAATTGGAAAAGGAGACAAATGAATTACAACTTACAACAGATTAGAAGCAGTTAGATTGTAATACTTATATAACTTGTCGCATTCTCATTAATCATGCTTTTCTTTAAGAAAATGAAGAAATTTCAATTTGCTAACTTTATCTTCTTTAGGCGATATTGGCATCTCCATTTTTCCAAAACTAGCGCTTCAAAGAATTTTTCACGACGTCGTATCCCTTGTAAAGTTATTCTTGAGTGTCTGTTGGTCGCACTTTGCAGGCTTAGAGAGCAATTTTTCATTCTTTCATGTTTCATCAATCAATATAAAGTGGCTAGAATCCCACCAGGATTTGCGGGATTCTTCATGTCATATTATTTCTTAAACTGACAAAGAATTGACTTTTGTTCTTCCTTGTTCTATCTCTTATTTTTTCGTCTAACATCTTGCAGCAAATGCCTTTTCTCTATCCGTCTATCCTTACAACTCAATTTTCTTCACGTTATGTCAATTTTTCTTAGCTCAGAAAGGATCAGAACGAATCCTTCATCTTCGTATTATTCTTTGTAATCCAAGGGGTTGAAAGCACGTCGAGGGAAGATGTATGAAGTTTAGTGATCGTTGATTGGATTGATTAGCAGTAAATTGGGCAAAATGAGTTTTTGTTCTTGAAGCTGTGAAACAACGTGACAGAATTAAGTTCCTTTAGTTTGTCATAAGACGAAAATATATAAGGTTAATAGAGGTAAATGTGAATGCAAACTTGAACAATTCGTTGTATCTTGCTACTTAAACGTATTAAGTAAACTCATATATATATATGTGTATATAAATATAGTCGTCAATATTTCTAAATTGCGTTGTTAATTTGATTTTTCTTGATAGATACGCGTTGTTTCCAAATGGGTCACTTCTTGTGCGCCAAACACGGAGTTTTGATGCAGGGACGTACAAGTGTCTTGTCGCTTCCAGTAACTTTCCAGAAGAAGAGCCTCAAATATATTCAACTACACTAAATTTGGCCTGTAAGCAATACAATTTTCTTTTATGCATGCATATGTTTAAAAAATTCTTTTTGGACTATTTCATGGGTGGGACCCATGTGACAATAAATAAATTAAATTTGATTAAATTTGATTTCTGTTATGCATATTCTTTTGATACACTCCAATGAATTCACGGTAAATATGATACTAAAATCTCTGGATAATGTAATACTTGATAGGCCACGGGAAAGACAAATAGAGAGAATTCCATTTTTAATAAAATATTGTTGAATTACAAAGTAGGTTTTTAAAGATGACTGTTTTCGTTATCCTTTGAAACTTTATTTATACATTATCTTATAAACTTCTACATCATGCTGCGAAAAACTCAAGTTAAGATACAGTTGTAAAGAGTTCATAAATGTTAGAAATGTTTTAGAATTTAGCAAGTATCCAATAGAGTTGTCTTTATAAACGTACTTATAATATTCATCCCGATGTACCGACCGAAGCATACAAGTTTAGCTTACTGCTTATTATATGGTTTCATGCATGTACCATCGACGAACATTTATAAAATAAACTTTGTTTTTCTCTTGAGTCTTAAATACATTCATATAAGCCAGAATTTCTATTTATTTATCCATCGAGTTTATCTCATAGGAAAAATATCAGAACTTAGAAGAAGCCACCTACACGTGTTAGATATTTGTTCTTATATTGTATCACCTGATTTAATCTACCAAACTTAAAATCAATACATCCTGTACAAACGAAGAATATAATGGGGTTTGTTTGTGGTAACAATTTTTGCCAAACTTTTTCGTTTTCCATCACGTAGCGTTTTTTATTTCCCAGACATAGAGCCACTTAGCATCATCACATCCCTCGATCCAGCGCCTTTAGTCCCCAGCCACAAATTGGCCGTGCCAGAGAAGGGCACAGTGGAAATTTTTTGTGAAAGGCCCAAGGGACTGCCTACGCCGAAAGTGTGGTGGGAAGGTCCCGACGGAAGAGTCATTTTGGAAACTTCCTCCACCACCACCTCCATGTTTTCTTCAGCAGTGGTGCGAGAGCCGAATACATTACTTCTTTCAAACGTGAGAGCTGATCAAACCGGAAATTATGCTTGTGTTGCTGAGAACGTGGAAGGTACCACTCGAGCCAGTGTTCAACTTGTTGTTGTAACAAGTAAGTAAACCGCAAAAAATCTCTTTCCAGCAACTTTTAGAATCCCATGTACATAAATACATGCGTACATATATAAAGCATTCTCTTTTGTTCAGTATTGAGAAAAAGTTTGCAAAAAATAAATCGAACTTATACATGTACTCGTAGACACATTCAATTCTTAATAACAACCAACATAACATCGCGAAAAAGTTTCAAGTATCTATTCACTTCAGTTAAAAAAGAGTTGAATCCCTTTTACTACACTTCTTGTTATTTCTTGTTACGCTTTCATCCCTGCGAGTGACTTTCTTTTTATATTCCTTGTCCCATCCCGTCATTCCATTTATAGATCACGTCTCCTCTTTGCAATTTTCTCTTATAGTAATGACGGTCCATAATAATAATAGTGGTAGTAAAATCATAGTTTTTTCTTTCTATTTTCAACTAAAATGCTATATTGCAAGTTTATTACAACGAAAGACCTGCTCGTGGAATACCACTAAGCAGACTTTGTCCCTGTTGGAAATCATTTTCTATTAAGGAGTCTGAGAAAAAAGAGAAAAACGATTTCTTGTTTTTATTATCGTATTTTTCTGTCAAAATTACGAGAACAGTAAGTTTCTACATAAATTTCTGAGCGCACTACGGTGACATGACTGGGTTTCTGACGGAAAATAGCAATTTTATATGCACTTACTGTGCTACACCATCCTCGGTAATGCTATCATGACAATTATCATTATTGCCTAAAAGCCTTGGAAAATAGATTCACTGATATAAAGTAGTAAGGGAAAGGCCTGGTGGTGGTGGTGAGTAAGTAGAAAAATGAGTAAAAGTAGCATACAAAGTCGTAAAAGTACAGGGGGTAGACGGCGAGCATCATGCGTTGTTTTTATGAGGGTTTGTTTGCAACCTATAGTATGCATGGTGGACTCCTTTGTATTTTTATTGTACTCCTTGGATTGTCGGTCGGGTAGGGGTAAATGTTAAAAGTGGAAAGATTTTCAATATATAAGCACGTAGGAGCATTTAATACATTTTTGGATTTGAAGCCGTGCAATAGAGTCTCATATTCCCAAGAATGAAGGGCAAAAAATGCTTGTACGAAATATATTGTGAAGGCGTCCACCAGAAAATTGAATAGTGTGCAGCCATATTGTTAAGAGGTTCAAAAATCTACACATGATGACAAAACAGGTTATTTTCTCAAAGTAGCCTAGTCGCAGAAAGGAGAAAATAGTTGAAAGTGAAAATAATCGGTGTAGCTCTTTGGTCGAGGGCGACATAAAAAGTCACCACCTTGTCTTCTCCTTCAGCAGCAGCAACAACAGCCCGTTTTTTTCGAGATTTCTTCCCTTCTTTTCATTCATTCAGTCAGCCCTATCATTTCATTTTCTTCTTTGGCTTCTTTCCCTCACTCACGCAAACGTTTTCGTTAGGATTTTATGGCTAATGTGTCTCCCATGCCATACATATTACATCCAGCCTGTTCAAATGATGCCACTTCCCCACAGAAAAAGGTACATTCTCTTTGTGCTGTATTCTACCCTCGTGAAAAAAGATTTTTTCGCCCCTTTTCCTCCTAGTAATTTCATTAAACATTATGGCCTAGCCTATTATACACGTACACACATTTTCTCCCTTGTGAGATAAAAGCGGATGTGTGTTTGGATGCTCTATTTTCACACAAGAGCCCAGGTTATATTTTTTGAGCTAACAAACTAACAATGGCAACAGAATATCATACCTATATATGGGATAACCCTCGCCTTTTTCTTCACTGTACTGTTCGCCTTCTTCCTTTGCGCTTTATTTTACTATTTACTGATCTATATTTCTGTTTTTACTTCCATGAAGTAAAAATGGATGTGCTTCCAGATATTTAAACGACCTAACAAAAACGAGGCTTGACTGACTTCGCTCATTCACACACACACGATTGAACGGTGAAAACATTGTATAGGTGTTTCTCTGTCCATACCAATGCATTACATCCATTTAAACGTTCGAATTCTTATTTTTCTATTTCAATTACACTCAAGTGATCCGCGACCTACGTATGCATAAGCAAACAAAGGAAACATTTCAGCACCAAAAGTACCACTTGTCTGATTAAGTTTAAGTAAACACAAGTATAGTACTGATTTCCCCTATCCATCCATAGTTTTACTATCGAAAACTTTCCATCTTTTGCATACGATGACGGTGGTAGTAATGGTCATTCATAAAGGAGGCTGTATACATTAGTCCGATGTGTCATGGAATAAGCGATATAAGAAAAGATAAACACAATGGAAACTTTTTTTTGGAGTGGTACGGCTTAAAGCTATGAGCTTTACTGGGATGCAAGATGCAATATAAGAATTGGGAAGGAATGCACCCGAATGTGACCGTGTGCGTCATGCATCCTTTTTTCCCTGTTGATCCCATGTGCATTGGTTTCGATAACCATATATATTTATTCCCCAGGCTGAGATAAAAGAGTCAAAAAGATGATAATAAAACTAAATTATTTGGAATAACACACACAGCTCCACCCACGATTTTGGGACACCCGTCGAGCACCGTAGTAAGGGAGGGGGAGGCGGCCTATTTCATCTGCCAGTTCCGTGGTCCATCATATCCAGTGAGCCAGATTCAATGGCTACGCAACAAGGTTGCCGTCCAAGCTCGCACTTTCCTGACTCAAGATGACCAAGCAGATGGACCCATATTATATCCTGTTGTAAGTAGCTCTATCGATGGAAGTGGAGGAGCAAATGCGGGTGACGGCGGAGGTGATCAGCAGCAACCTTTCACGAGATTTGTCTCCTTCCCTGAAAATGGAACATTAAAAATTGAACCAGTCGAGTTGACAGATGTTGGGGATTATTCGTGCGAGATAATGACTCCTGGTTACATCACTGTGGAATCTCGACCAGCTCAGCTCTTCGTGACAGGTATACTAATAATGGTGAAAGAAACTATATCAGATATTTGTCAAATGAAAGCTATCAAATGAAGCTATAACTGTAATACATGAAGATACGTACTTGCTTCAAAATAGTAGATTGCAAGTTTAGTTCCAGCATACTGTATTCATAGCTGTTAGGTAATTTGCTTTGTTGTTTTGGTCATTTTACTGTTTCAATTTCAACGAAAGATAATATATTTTCTCGAAAGGAAATTGGATACCTTCGGTTTCGGTTTCTTTTCTATGAAAAATTGACAAGTGAGTCCAACGTTTTTACAAATTCAGAGAGAACTCATTTATCCAGATTGGCTTTATTTGAACAAGCAATTTCCCTCATTACTCTTTCCATGAAGATCTTCAGTGAATATGCTTGTGTTCACAACCACTATCAACATCGTTGGAATTTCAACCATAATTTTGATATCATTGCTGGAGCACAAAACACACTCCTTTCCTTATCGCATGCACAGGTCATTCTGGGCCTGGTCATGACTAGTGAGCAACACGACTAGAATATCAAAGTAGAAAGTTTACATGATCTCTAGTGAAAAAACGAGTACAAAGCCAGTACAAGTGTGTATGTCGTAATGGTAAAAGTTGAAATCAAGAAATCACAAAACAAAATCTAATAAATTACCCTGCTTTTTATAGTAAAAGCGGAGAAAGCTTGTCATTTGTCTTCTTCTCTACTTTCTGTTGTCTTCCTTCGTTGGCCTGTTACGCTGTTGTGACCAGCATACTATTGATGATACATTCTTTCACTAGCAAAAGCACGGATGGGAGAGCACGACTCTTAAAGTAAAAAAAAGAAGACGAATGACCAAGAGAGATTTCTATAAGGTGAAAGATTTAAAGTACTATGTTCGTACATGAAATTACACTGAACATATATCATCACACAGCCAGACTATGTTCATTCGTTTTTGGTATTTTTCAGTAGCATGTATAGAACAAAGTCTTATTCTTTTCTCACCAGGCAGTTTTCTTCGGAAATCATGCTTTATTCTCTTAACAGCGTAAAGGAAAAAGTGATAGGAGTCGAGGCAGGAAGACGTAAGACAAGGAATAATAAGTTATCTTGTACGTGATCAGGGAATCTCATTCCTCAGCAGAAATATCCTAACTCACCAAAAGAAAAAAAGCCAAGTTCTTGTCACTTCCATTCCACTCGTATGTGCTCCTTCTGCAAAAAGTCATGTGAATGTACGTACGTATGTATAGCATACGTGTGAACTTATAGAGGTTATACACTACATATTATATTTTTCCATTTCTGTTCGAATCTTACGTAGAACATAACTGCGATTATAAACAGCAATGTATTTACTCTAATTGGAGTGGCTTTGTTGTAGACGTGGTAGATCCCACATTTACATTCATTTGGTTTACATTTGTCTCATAAAATATTCTATTTTCGCTGTTAATGCGTTATGCGTGTATGCGATCGAAAGTGGACCACAGTCCACAGCTATGTATCTTTGCACACACTACAAGTTTGTTGGTTTTTTGTCGCTATCATGTACATCACCAAGCAGACTCATGAATGGGAAAAAGTGTCCAGAAGATAAAATAAAACGACACAGAGAACAAACAAAAGGGAAAAGTAGTGAAAATCAGATGATGAAATGATGAACAAGCATGATGCAGGGAGTAGAAAACGATAAAATGAAAATCCGTCATGGGAATGAGATGAAATGCACGTATCTCTGTGAGTCTGTGGCAGTGGTCGAATGAACGATGTAATGAAAATTGTTCGCCAACCTTTCGTATTTTATTGCGTTTACAGACATGTGATGACTCGGCTATATTTCTATTAAAGAAAGTAGAGCATATAACAATATACGCTGTTACCTCATTGCCTGCATGTTATGTTTTGTTTATATTACAGAGACTCTGAAGTTTATGCCAAAGCCAGTTGACCGTAAGTTAGAACTAGGGTCCACAACGAAAGTTCACTGTAAGGCTCATGGAGCTTCACCTTTGAAAATCCGCTGGGTTAAGGTATTTCATTTTTATCCATTTCATTCTTCGCGACGCTCTTTCAATTTTCTTTGAACATTACTACTTTTTATTAGCGTCTAGCATTTTTTGTATGTGTATTTAATGCTCTCGAATACATTGAATTTCACCAACATCATGTAACATCCATGCTTTGTCTGTCATTTTTTCCGGCTGTAATATTAACCATCGATGGTGAAGGAAGGACAATCCATCTTTGAGTGGCCACCTCACATAAAGGAAGTTAACGGAACACTTCATTTCCATACCGTAAAACATTCCGACAAAGGCCGGTACACATGCGTTGCGACCAATTCTGAAGGACTGATTAACACTACAATTTATGTTGACGTTGGTGGTAAGTGCTGTATGCAATCGTAATCATGCCGGCTTTGTTAATTACATGGATCTGCTTTGTTTGCATTATTCGCCCACAAATCGTACTCCTACTTCTACACTTTGTCTTACGCAAGAAGCATGTCAATTACGGAACGTAATCATGGTGGTGTTTTGGGGATGAACGTAGTCCTACTTGCTTGTGTGCGTATATGATACGGATGGACTAACACTTGATGTTAAAAACATCTACAATGTAATGAAACTGGGAATTTGTTTTAGGTCTGCATTCTGCTGTAAGAAGTCTATTAG
>JAHZNA010002813.1:0-27018 GCA_027743935.1 Sinodicranocentrus sp. ZH6 | reverse complement strand
AAGATTATAAACGACTTACTGGAATCGGGAATTTCGGAGAAAATCGGTGAAAGCAAAGATTTTTCATGGGACGAAATTTCTAACAGGATTTATAAGTTGTGCGTACAAGAAAATATACGTAAGGAGAGGATGTTGATGTTGTTCACGTACATTTTATATTTTTGACTGACTGTATTTGTACGGGAAAGCTGTGCCAATGAAATCAGAGAAAGTACAACCTTTTCCTGTATAGTATCCAATGGATTGATGACGAGGTGTTCAACGAGAACGCCTTCTCCAGTCCTTTCTATGCTAGGCTGAGGCAAGTACGTGCCACTTGGGGTGCATAAAGGATAATTCTAGAGAAGGAATATGAAATACACAAGTGGCCTGTGTACTGCTTTATGCAATGCTGTGAAAACATAGAAAGGAAATATATAGAGCATATTTTGTTCCCTTTGAACGGAATTCTCATATTAGACTTTTTGTAAACACGAAAGGGTTGATTTGTAATGATGCACATGCAGATGAAAACATTGAGTCATGCGGGTGGTGGCAATTTTAAAATGTTAGGTTGACAGTGAGTTTGCAGAATTGCTAGTCTTTCTGCATAATATTGCTTTTGCACTTGATAGCAGGTGACGGAGAAGTTAGGCTAACAATCCAAATAATAATTTGTTGAACAGTGATTTTGCTCGCGTAAACTGTTGTGGTTTATTTTATTTATTTAAATAAATAAACCAAGAAAGGTTTGTGTTAGGTAATACACTGTTAAAATTATTGTGGACGAGGAAAGCTTGCATATTTCATGATTTTCCGGCATTTGACAAGTTGTGAGTCAGTTGGGAATTAAATTGAGATTTTTGTGTTGTTAGATTTTTTGAGTAAGTTAAAATGGCTACAGCTGTTGCAGCCATGCCTAGTGTTGGAGGACCTTCTGGAGATCCGGTGAGGGAAAGGGCGATTGCAGAATATAAAAGAAAAGTGGCGGAGCATAGGGACATTGAAGCTAGATTGAAAGACAGTAAGGATTTAGTTGCTTTTGTATATGAAGATGTTGGCTTTGTATTTGTAATTGTTTAAACTAATTCAAATAATTGTTTAATTCATACAGTGAGGGAGCAACTGAAGGAATTAACAAAGCAATATGATAAGTCAGAGAACGATTTAAAGGCATTGCAGAGTGTTGGACAGGTATTGCACAAATGGTTTCAAAAATCTACGTTTTCGTTATTTAGACGTGATTTGGTTAAAACATGTCAATTCTTATTGTAGATCGTGGGAGAAGTTTTGAAGCAGTTAACTGAGGATAAATTCATTGTAAAAGCTACCAATGGTCCTCGATATGTGGTTGGGTGTCGCCGTCAGCTAGATAAAACTAAATTAAAGAGTGGTACACGTGTTGCGTTAGATATGACAACATTAACCATCATGCGATATCTTCCACGAGAGGTAGATCCTTTAGTTTATAATATGAGTCACGAGGACCCAGGAGATGTTGCGTACTCCGCCATTGGAGGACTTTCTGAACAAATTCGAGAACTTAGAGAAGTGCGTTGACCTTGCTAATCCCTGACACTTTGCTTAAAATTCGAATTTCGTAAATGTTCATGTACTTGTTTTACGAAACTTATAGGTTATCGAACTGCCCCTGATGAACCCAGAATTGTTTCAACGTGTTGGAATAACCCCTCCAAAAGGGTGCCTTTTATACGGACCTCCAGGTAAATTCGTAACTTTGTAATCATGGTTTAAACCGAAAATCAGGAACAAAAAAACCATATTTTTTGTTAATCTTAATATTCATTTTCTATTTCCTGAATTCATTTGTATGTTCCTTTGATGGCTTAATTAATTGAAGTAATAAATAATAAATTTTATCTTAGGTAAAAATGATAATGGCTACAAACCGTCCAGACACACTCGACCCTGCTTTACTTCGTCCAGGACGATTGGATAGAAAGATTGAAATTCCCCTTCCCAATGAACAGGCCAGGCTTGAAATCCTAAAAATTCATGCTTTACCAATTTCCAAACACGGAGAAATCGGTACTTTGATTTAAGATTTGCAATATTACGAATAACATTGTAATGTGTTCAGCACGACAAGGACAAATGAATTTGAGAGTAATTGCAATGTTTCTCGTTGATTTCCAGACTACGAAGCTGTAGTTAAACTTTCAGATGGTTTCAATGGCGCTGATCTGAGAAACATTTGTACTGAAGCCGGTTTATTTGCTATTAGAGCAGAAAGGGACTACGTTGTACAAGAGGATTTCATGAAGGCGGCTAGAAAAGTGTCGGACAACAAGAAGTTGGAATCTAAGCTAGATTACAAGCCTATCTAATTTTAATATTTATACTCTCTTTGATAAAAATTACATATGTTGTACATAATATAATACACACTAGCGAAAGAAAA
This sequence comes from Sinodicranocentrus sp. ZH6, assembly GCA_027743935.1. Lineage (NCBI taxonomy): Eukaryota > Metazoa > Arthropoda > Collembola > Entomobryomorpha > Entomobryidae > Sinodicranocentrus > Sinodicranocentrus sp. ZH6. Next base: position 24,617 of record JAHZNA010002813.1, on the reverse strand, counting down.
GAATTCTTGTTAGTAAAATGCTAAAAAAAGAACATGTCGGGAAGGGAAGTTATCTACAATAACACTTTGTTTATATCAGTTCATTCAATGATACCAATTCAAGGATCGTGATGCTTTATTTGTTTCATATTCTCCCCTTTATTCTTCAATTTACTGAATATATTTGTACCCCATTGGTAAGGCTGCATTTTGTCAAAACATTGAAACAATAAAAGCTTTCAATTGAACTACGCAAAACTTCTGTATGGCAGGTATCATTCTTGGGTTGCAATTGGAACTCCGTAATGTTCACTAACTAATCCAGCCAGCTGATGTAAAATTTTCCAGAACAACTGATTGATTTTCTTTGGCGACACGAGAACTAAAGAGAAATCCTCTACTATCGGAGATACGTGCTCAGCCTATACGCATAATATAAAAGAAAAAAGAAGTACGTAACCTTTCAGACAAGATCTCATTTCATACACATAAAAGCTACATTTAAGCGTTATTTAAATTACAAAGTATCCAAGTCGAGAAACATCCCCTTTCCCGATTCGATAATGCGTCTTTCTCAACTCCAGAAAAGCATCTTTACTCAATTGGCTTACTCCAGAAAGCCCAAAGGATTCAAGACTTGGGTTGACACTTGCAAATCTCTCAATGCCCCAAGATGTAATCTAGAGAAAGTTTTACACAGTTACAAACTGTAAGTTCGTCCAAAAATCCAAAATCGGTTTCTGTTTCAATATGATAATGCTTCGTACGTAGTCGGAATATGGCAGATGACAATTTTTAAGTTCGTTAAACTTCAACCCATACGCAATTCCAATATCCGAGAAAGTACTGCTTCCCATGAGAATCAGATTTCGCAGTCCTTGAAATTGCAATCGCATACTTGAAAACTATGTAATCAAAACTGCATGCCCCAATATTTAAAGATTACTAACCTTCCAGATCTGACAAAGGCCTACCAGGGACTTTTTCTGAATCCCAGACATTCAAATTGATTTCAGCGAATGAGTATTTCTGATTTTTAAACATAGCCTCACAGTATTCATTTGGTATTCCCGTGACTCCAAAATCCGTTAGGTTATTGCTGCATCCAATGTATAGACTCTTCAACCTGCTTAGATACTTAATACAAGATTGTAGATCGTTATCATCTATGATGGGAACGTTTGCACCAGAACTGACATCCAGGGTTGTTAAATTGCTCATGCTTTTCACAATGAGTTTAAAATTAGCTGGAATCATATCCGAAGTTATAACTAACTCTTCCAATTTTTTCAACATTTTCTCCTTTTCAATAAAATCTTTGTCCATTTGCGCGATGGATTTCGGCTGACGCTGGACAATCTTAAATTCAGTCTGGCTCACTGCAATATTAACTTGCGATGCTGGTGGAGTTTCGCGCTGGTGGTTGCTGTAGATGCTTAAGATGTCCCAACCTGGTGTGAAATCTTCACAACAAGAACCCCCAACTTTGAGACCTTTAAGCTTTGGAAACATGAAAGGAATATCTTCTGGCAGAAAACCTGCACTGGGAACTTTTAAATGGTTCAAATTTGGTGCACAAGGAAGTTGCTCCAAAGCGGTTTTGAAAAGTGACCGAAAGGCATTTGTATGTTCAATACAAGGCAGTGCTAAAACTTCAAGATTCCGTTGGCTTGCTAAAAATCTAGCAATGGATGTCGCAATTGCTTTGGTGGACTTTTGAGAATCCATGTTGCTCGCACCAGTCATCACGATATTCAACTTAGGGATTAACTCAGGTTTGTAAATCCAGCAACCAAGACTGGGCGACAGTTGGAACTCTTTAAGATCTAAAATGTCTCTCAATACTTCTAGCTCTTTGCAAATATGATAACCTATCAAGCTGAGCGTAGTCTCGTGCTGAACATTAATACATAGATTTTTCAAGGATTTTCCGCATAGGGATATCAAACCCTTGAGTTCCCGACAGAAGTCCATGCACTCCAATTTTGTGTCCTCATCCTTAGTTTCCTGTCGTGTAGCTGGAGGATAGTAAGTTACGTTGATGGTAGACAAACCCTGGCTCGAAAATCCATTGATCTTTGCCAATAGCAGGGTTATGCTCGTCAAAAAGCGTGTTTCATAAATTTCAAGCTTCTTTAATCCAAATATCGCATTTCCAAAAACAAACTCCTCATATTCATTCATGTGGTCAGGTTTAAGGACCTCATCCAATATGTGGCAATTGAAAATAACTAGAGCTTCTGGAGTTGCTACTATTTCAAGAATCTTCTTTATCATTTGCCAATGCAAGAAGCAGTTTCGAAACTCTACTGTGCGAAGGGCACCAAGAAATTTAGAAGAAGGTAAATACTTGTCATTGTCACTATTGCGGAATACAAACTTCTTCGGGTCTTTCAGAAACTTGTAGTCAATGTACTGAAAGCGGGCATGTGTAAATGGGAGATTTGCATAGGATGTTAGATCTTCGTACACCATTATATCAGTTGCAAAATTGTACTTCTTCCTGATGTTAACTACGTATACAGTTTTCTCAAGAAAGTCACGATCTGTAGAAATCATAGAATTCCAATCTCTCCGTACCAACCTGCACATGATTAAGTCTGAGTGGTTGACAAACGAGAAAATCCTCTTCAATTGTTTTTCCTATACAACAAAACTAAGTCATATTTTATTCAGTGGTTTTTCTGATTGTGAGTTTTATGCATGGTTATCTAACCTCCAGCATATTTATAGGACAGCGACCAGTTGTTCTGATATCGCCATATGCAATAACTAAATTTTGTGATCGCATGCATTTTTCAGAGATTTCCTCTGTGGGCCCAGAATGCAGAGGTTTCAGGCTGTGGTTAAAGCCGAAATCGAGGGTACTGCCATCGCCGTGAGATTTGTTTGAAGGTGATGCAAAATGTCGCTTCCTTAATGTCGATAGTTCATTGTTGCGATTTTCTACTTTTGTTAGGTCAGCATGTTGCTGTTGAATATTTGCATTCGCGTTAACGTCATCTTTAGCTTCCCTCGATGGTATAACTAAGGATTTTCTTGTAGAAGTGGTGTTTGATGTAGCAGTAGGAGCTACGATAACAGGAATTTTACTTCTCATCTTTGAAATTTTGATAAAAGATAACAGAGAATTTGCAGTCCTAAAGCTGAAACCGATGTAAGAAATATCTTACCACAGATTAAAGCTTATGTTTATTCTCATAATTTTGTCGGATAAAAAAGCTGAAGAAAGACTTTCAATATAAGTTTATTTTCCCGATTTTCCCATATTATGTAATGTTTTTAGCGTTTTTTTAAAGAAATATATATGCATTTCAATTTCATGACACAATGTTTCCATGTTTTTATGTAATGTTGGCGACAAGGAGCTTGAATTCGTGAGGCGATCATGTTTTCATTTTCACTTGGAAATGATGAGGATTGAAGTGAAATAAAAATTTACGCCGACTGAACAGGTGTCATCGGGTGTCAAAAGCAGTTTTATTTTTATTGATAATAATTTACTTTTTGGGAAAAAATATTACTTATATGAGGTATTAATCAAGATAAAAATACAGTTGGCAAGATCATGATTCACAGCTTATCCGTTATCCAGATCTCCTGCTTTCATAAGTGTGCTTAGGGGATCCTTCAAAATTGTCGTAATTTCCATGTCCTCCTCTAACATACCTCCCAGACGGTCCTTCGTGTCGTTTTCCATGATGCCCGAATCCATGTTGTGGAGACCTTGCTACCCGATAGAGCAAAGCGCCAATGGAACTTTCATCTATAAAATAAAATCAAACTTTTGCATTTACTCGTTCAAAACATTTAAATTTCGGATAAAAATTCAATAATGTCTTATACTTACTTTCAGTGTCTTCAATGCTCGCTGCGTTGACACAAACCGCTAAAACGATTATACACACGGCGAGAAACACAAGAGTACTATTTTTCATGACGAGACTGCTTTATTACTGTAAGGGGTTCTAAAAAATTATCTTCAAAAATGTCAATGTGGCAGTTTTCCAAGTTCGAGAAATCCGTTCGCACGCGATACCGACGAAGTAGTGAGCTAAAATAGTATATCTACGGAGAGCTTATATATGATATGCTCATGTGCCCACGGAACGAAGTCAATGTAAAACATGACGCAAGCATTGAAGATCATTTAAATTTGTTCGCAGAATCCAACAACAATACTTAAGTAGAATCAAGAATTACGGACATGAATGGAATGCTTAATGAAAGTATATTATATTCATACCTGCACTTTATGCAGCGAGCGATTTATACTAGATAGAACAAGTTCACAGTTCATCTAGATGCATCGATCTTCTTGTTTACTAACGTTTCTCCGAAGCAAATGAATTTTAATTTCAGGTAGATAGTAAAGATATCTGACGCATTCTCTATTGTGCAAAACTGGAAAAATTCAAGGCAACAATTAAATGCATATGCAAAACGTTTAGTGGGATAAGTATAGTCGCGCTTTGGTCAGTGATTCATCATATCATCATTTCAGTGTTGAGACTGTTGTTGAGAGTGCGTAGTACAAACCGGAAGAATAACAATGATATTGATTATTTACCCAAACAAAAAATACCTACACGCACACCTAACCTATGTTCTGCGAAACAAATGACGAGTGTTACTCGGCATTGTGGTCAATAATAATTATTCATTTAATGCATGGCATGGTCAGGTTATGCTAATTAGCGCAATACTCATTGTTAGTAAGCATAATATGTAAATGCTCAAAAGGAAATATAATATGAGAAGAGTTGAGTTGACACGCATGGGTAACCTGGAACGATTACGTAAACCGACTAATGCTAACAAACAATGTAGATTATATAAAATATTTTTCCACTCAAGTCAAGTCAATCTTATTAGTAGCGCTTTTGTTTGGAAAGAAACTTTGAAGGTTCGTCATACATATCTATGCTTAACAATAATATGATATCGCAAGGTAGCAGCTGCCGTAAAATATCCAGAACAAACTTTTCTAAAAATTCTCTCAATAGTTTCTGCACCTGACACCTAAAGCACAATACGTTGCGTGTTCTTCTGAGGAAAACAAAAAGAAACGACATTGCATCCTTCACTATCTTGACATTTCTGGTTTTAAGCTCAAACTTCAATAATTGTGTTAACTGTCAGAAAAAAAATGTACGTGAGCTTCGGTCCGTGACAGACACCTGGTCTGAAAAACCTTCCTGTCATGAGTGAGTAACTATCAACAAGCAAATTTACTTTACTAGTTCAGGAATCCCATAGTTGTTTTTTGCAAAAATCAAAATTGATTACATGTTTTTCGTAGATTTTGCGCATAATTTCCTGCAATTATTGGAAGCTGGAGCTGGAGTGAAAATAGGTGTTTTTCAGATAATCTTAGAGTATGATTATATTCGGGCAACAGTTTGGATCTATCTATATGCTATCTCCAACTGCACTCAAGAATTTCGCATAAATTACAATTAAGACTAAGACCAACTAGTACTTAAGAACAGCATTTTTTATGTTTTATGGACATATTTATAACTTTGGACTTAATACAACTAAATAAAATAAAATAAGACATTTCGCATAGGAAAACAATAGTATTACAAAAAAGGATAAAATCAAAGAACATTTATTTATGAGTATATATATGAAAAACACATGTAAAACATTTGAAATCATTGGAAATATGCTACTTAATATTTTGTGGAAGGCAAAGGTTTTTTTAATATGACATTTTTTTGCACTACTCGGATATTTATAACGAGTAAATTTTAGACCTGCGCTGGTGCGACGAACTTTAACTCATATACAGTAGCAACTACTACTCTACTACTAGGGCTGTAGAACCGAAACTTTATTCCACTACTGTAAATCGCTCCGCAGCGATCATCGATATTTTTTACGATTATACTACATGTATCCTGTATACAATCCTGTATGCTTACAATTATACAGTTTAAATTAATATGCATGTAGATGAATATCTTTACTTGTATCATACCTTGATTAGCTCACACAATAATTATAATATCCTCCTCAATATCCATTATTCTATTGCCGTTGCTTTATTGGCAATAAAATATTACAATGGATAAACTGCCGAATAAAAAGTCACAATTCATTGTGGTATAATGGTGTGAGTATAATATTGAAATTGGCTGGGACGACTGTCATAAATACATTCATTACTTTATTCTCTGGTGATATATGCTTCTTCTTAAAATATGTATGTTCACTTCCCTGATTTAATTTAAATGCACAATACACTTAAACCGAGAAACATTCGATCGATACAAAATCTTACTACATGTAAGTGCAATGTGAACTGTTTGACAAATTAAATAGTTTTTGTCCACCGTGTACTGTTTAAACATTTGGAGGTACAACTTGTGTAAAGTGTTGGCAGGCATTGTGCTAGAAACCCATATTAGCTCAAATAGTGCAATTTACCTGTCTTAAATACTTGTTGTCCGTCAAAACTAAACCAAACTGGTGTTGTTTTTTTCATATCTGCACCTGCATCCAAGGAGCTTATACTTGTCCCACTTTGTCTGCACTCTGTATTTGAATTTTGCCCAAGTATTCGATTTAATAGTGTATAAAATAAGATGAGACCTAAAGACCTGTTACAGGGTATTTCCAATGTAAATTGGCCAGTAACAAGAGGGTTTCAGCGCGTAGGTGCTAGCGATTTGTGCCAAGATGCTTCCACTGTGAGAAATCAACGTCAAGAGTATATGAGACAACCCCCAATCGAATTAAAAGATTTACAGAGCAATCAAAACAGTATTGGCCCTCTCCTCGTCCCAAGTTCATCTTCACCCACATCCGTGACATCGACAACATTAAGCTCAATACAAGAAGATTTGAAACAACCTCAGCAGATTCGTGAGGATTCTCAAGCTAAAAACGCAAAAGGGAGTAGAGAAGTTTTTATCAAACCAAAGTCTAGTCGTTCCGAAATTCCATTTCTTCTCAATGATGATTCCAACAGCTTTCAAATTTATAACCCAACCTCAGAGGAACTTCCTGTAGACGTGATTGATGAAGAGACTTTGCCATTTGCACTATCAGATGTACGGTTAGCTTTACGGCAGATGTCTTCAGAAATAGGACATGAGGACATGAATCACATTCACATGGTGGAACCTTCCAGGGAGACACAGAATGTGCACCCTGGTCGTTTGAGACGTTGGATTGCATGCGCTTTCTACATTTGTTGCGGCTTGAAGTGCTCTCAAGGTCACCTTCCTGTATGCAGACAACAGTACTGGACATCAAGATACATGATCTTATTAGCGTGTGGACTTTTGTAAGAAAGACTGATTATGATGAATTACATGGTTTGCATGATCTAAGCTCGATAGAATTTACATATACATACCTTCTCGTTTTAGACCAGCATTGATTTTGGGAATGTACACCATGTACGTGATTTTAACTAGAGGATTGCATATTTCACAATCTCAAGAAGTCTTTCAATTAAATGAATTTGGTTTGGAGATTCTGCGGAAACAAAACTGGCCGATCCATGGTTGGTGATCCTTCCGTGAAATATGCATTCCTAACCACATGATTGCATACGTTCCCATAATAGTTATTGATTTAAAAACTGCAGATCTCCGATCGAGGCGATTAAACATTTCATTCGATTTGAATGGAAAAATAAAACTACCCAGTAGCTGGAACTTCGATGACAAAAAAGAAGCAGATGAAGAAGAACCAACTGAAGCAAAAGACTCGCATTTAACAACCACAAAAAAGCCTAGCCTTGCTATCAAACGAAATCAGCCGATTCATAATGGAAATCCAGTCGATGAACTAATTTTAGCTGATAGTATTCTTGTAGCAGAAAGAGTTTTAAAAGGAAAATTACATGCAAATAGGTAGGCAGGCTACAAAATAAAAATAGTCGGCTCATAGTCAAAATTAATTTTTCCACATTACAATTCACTATTACATACATATAGTTCCAAATTGGAAGTACTTCATTGGAAAGGGCTGGCTGGTGCAATTGCTGTGGCAGAAATGAGATCAAGGTAATTTAAACGTCAACTATGCACCGCTTATGTAGTCCGTTTTCCATTTTATGTATACTCCCTATCAAATAGACTGAATATAGAAAACAAAAATTCGTCCATCACTGGTTTACTAAAAGATGATCTCTGCTACGTGGAACCTGATTTTTCCTGCAATGACACATCGTGGTTTCGTTCCATTGATGGAAAATGTAACAATGTAATTCACAAGTCATGGGGATCCCAGTATTCCCCATTACGTCGAATCCTTAACCCGATCGATTTCAATGGAAAAAGAAAGCAAGGTATGTAGTCACTTCTGTCCACGTCACATTTTAAGACGATATATATGTTCCTATCTGTATCTAATTCAATTAATTTTCATGAATTAGGTAAACCTTTCCTTTTTTCCACCATACTAAGGTCTAATGATTCCAAAACTTTTCCTGAGTTATCAACTTCCCTACCAAGCTCGGATCTTGTAAGTAGTAAAGTGCACAGAGGAACTCCTGAAGATGACTCCCACTCACACTATCCAAGTGCATCTATTCTTCTCCCAATATGGGGAATGTTCATTCTTCAGGATACAGTGAAAATTGCTAACTCACCAGGTTCTAATCCCTCCTTCCAAATTTATTGCATGCATGAGTATAAGTACCTACTTAATCAAAACTGATTTATAGTGAACTGTTGTGATCAAACTAACACCAAAATCAGTATTAATGAGGTGGAGGCGATTTGTAATTTGAAGTCAGCCAGCTACTATGTCGATGGAGTTAATTACAAAAAACATAAATGCGGGTCTTCCCGATTCCTTCCAGCTTGGTATCCGTCTTGCCAATTAGGTGAATGGAAACATTCCATGTATATTATGACAGCTTTTAACTTGCACACTATTTAGTTATATCTTTATAAATCTTGATGAATTCGAAATAGAACCACGTACCTCATTTAACTTGGTAACATCTTTCATTGACGGGTCAAATATTTATGGATCAATTTCAACGGAAACAGATAAATTGAGACTAAAAAAATATGGCAAATTGCTAGTTCACAAACTCGGAGAAGGATTTCTTCCTAAAGCAGAATCCTTTAATGAATCTTGCTACTTTGGAAGTCCAGTGAATGCAGAAATTCCCAATTGTGTGCTTTCAGGTATTTACTGCATCCCATTCTTTGCAAAACGGTCAAAAGCAGAACTCATTATAAAGTGAGATAAAATTACACAGCTTTTATTTATATAGGAAACCCAGATTCAAACCTCCTTGTTCCGCTGACCACATTAAACACAATATTTGTGCGACAACATAACTTAATAGCAACGAAATTGCGTCATTTAAATCGTCATTGGGATGATGAAAAATTATTTCAAGAAAGTCGACGCATCGTGGTTGCTCAGATTCAACATATTACATATAGCGAATTTTTACCTCAAATTTTAGGACCCGACGTGCTAAAATTAGCCGGACTTAGTCTCGAAAGACAAGATTTTCCTCGAATTTATCATCCTGAAATCGATCCAACTGTGTCAGTCGCCTTTGCTAGCACAGTTAGCAAATTTCTATATTCTATGATCACCAAAAGAGTGAAGCAGGCTTGGAGAAGGGGTAACGCATTGGCAGGTGTAACTTACGATCTAAGTTGGTTTCTCTTCAAGCCAGACTATTTGACAAGGCACCGGGGAAATTTGGAGTCCCTTATTAGAGGACTTACCTCCATACATTCGAATCGCGTTGGGGTCGAATTTACTTCCCAGGTACTTTGAATTACATATATTGGATTTTTGGGAAGGATAACTTTTATTTAGTAGCTATATAGCAAGGAGCTGTCGATTAATTTTTACTTCACAGTTACATTCCCTTCATTTCAATATATCAAACTCGACTATTAACTTAGTGGGGATGGCGATACAGCTAGGCAGGGATTTGGATGTACCGTCATATATTGAATGGAGAAAAGTTTGTGGCTTTCCTTCAATTAAAAGCTTTCAGGATATCGAGAAATTCTGGAACTCGGAGGCGTTTAAAAAAGTTACAAGTATTTATGGGTAATATCATTATTGGCTTGCCACTAATCTTAATGTCATATAATAAAGTTGCGGTTGCGGTGAGCCTTATTTTGTTATTATTCCTTTAATTACCAGATATATTGAAGATGTAGATTTATTCACTGGAATGTTGGCGGAAACGCCAATTTCGTCTGGAAGAGTAGGTCCCACACTTGCGTGTCTATTGGCAGACCAGTTTGTACGATTTCGTCGCGGTGATCGATTTTGGTACGAAGACGACATATCCTTTCACCATTTCTTTCCCGGTGAGTGCCAACTGTCAAACAGTTATGGGGATAAAATTTCCAATATTTGCTATACTAGCTTCATTATAAATAGTTCGTAAATCACAGAGCAGCTGCAAGTTATCCGTGAAACAACGCTAGCAAGAATAATATGTGAAAACACAGACAAGTTTGAAGAAATTCAGAAGTGGCCAATGCTTCTGACAACGTCGACAAATCCTACTTTGCCATGTGGTGGTGAAGAAATTCCTCCATTTACTGTTCATCCATGGAAAGAGGGTCTTCCACTCAAAGAAAGTATAAAGTATAAAGTTGACGTGCATGAAGAAGTAAATAGTGCTGAATGGAATATGCAGTCTATGGAGTCACATGCAATTAATTCTGAATCAGGCTCAGAAGAAAGGAATGACAAGTATGTTCAAAAATTAAAAATTCCAGAGATTACTAATATGAAGGAAGACGAATTTTCGATCTTACGACGCTCTCATCGTATATTATCTGAATAGGGATTGATAAACTTAGTTAGCATTATTATAACCACAGTGTTATATCAGTTATATGCTATAAGTTTTTACATTTTGCACGTTGGCGTTTTTTTCTACTTTTGCTTTGTTATTAAAAGAATTATTGAATACTGACAATGCACATTGTACGTTATTTGTACACACCGTTTGCTTTTTAAAAACTTTAATTTCTGTCGAGTCAAAATCAATGAACTGCATGAAGTTCAAATGAACCAACAACACTTCATACATCATTTGTCTTGTAGACAATCATTAATCACAGTTGGCAAAACAAAGATTATAGACAAGATATTTTGTTGACAATAATGTTTCTTTCCTAGCAAATCATAGCATATTTAGTATTATAAGAAATCGTTTCATTCAATAGCCTAATCCCTAGTTGTAATTATTTAGACTCCAAGTTGCAGAATCGTTAAACGTAATTCATCATCTACTTGGATTTGAAAGACTTCCTGCTATGTAAAATATAAAGGACTCATATATCTGCTTATATAATTAATTGGATTGGTTAGGCACCCTGTGGATGAAGTATATAAAACAAAAATAAGCATATTTTTTCCTCTACTCCCAGGTTTTTTACTTTCACTCTTACCAGAGCCAAAAAATCTACTAATACATAATAGTCATTCATGCATATTACCATTATGAAGATCTCCTTTTCTTCCAGAGACAAGAGACGTGGTCCCAGAGAAAGTCTAAATAGCCATATCACAATTGCTTGCTCGCTCCAAATTCATGTACAATATAGAATAGTGCACAGTGTACTAGATAAATATGACAAAGTTGAAGAAGCATTGTAAGTTATATAAAAATAAATATATTATATCTACTTTGTCGCGATTTTCAATAAGATACACACGGCAAAGTCTTTTGTGTTTGAAGAAAAGCTGAGATAAAATCTGTTCATTGATTTTCCATTGTTCGAAGCTTTGCATTCAAGTCTTCTATACAAGAGAAAGAGAAAGATTGCATGCCTCAGGAACGACAACAAAAATAGGACGACTGGTTCTAGTTCTTGTGAAAATTATCATCAGCCCCATGCCTCGAGCTTTCACTTTGCTTTCCAGGCAATCATGCAATCAAATAAATTGTATATATTATTAATAGCATATCTGCAAAATATATCAGAATTCAGAATTAGGTTAAACAATTCCGTCAAATGCTTGTTATACAAAATTAATGGGCAATGAAATGCTCATCGAAAGCAGGGTTTTGTAATGCAGACATTTACAACCGTAGTATTTTCATCACTTCAAAACTTTTATTATATTATTTTTGTTCAGTGAGCCAACATATGGGAGAGAGTAACTCGTTTCATAAAAGGTATGTTCGTGCAAATATTCATTACTGGAGGTCGGCATAAACCAATACGTTGGCTCCTGAATTTCCATGAGTTCATTTTTGTTCATGAAATAAGCAGTAATATATTTCAAAAGTCTATTTAATGTCCACTTTCATCTATTTATTCACACAGACAAGATATTAATAGCATTATTTGAAGCAGTGAGGAAAATCAGCTCTGACCTGCGATCTTACGGCATTGGATACTTTTTCTTTTTTACAATCGACTTCCAGATAGCATTCACTCTGCAATAGTAAGGAGTGAAAGTGCACTGTAAAAATTACTCCCAAAAATAATTTCTGCCAATGTGTTTTAATAACTTTCCTATCCCGAAATTCTGAAACTTCCAGTGAAAGTAAATTTATAGATAAATAGAAACATCCAGAGTTAGGGATACTGGTGGAAAGCTTGAGCTTTTTGAAATAAATAATTAACCTCCAAATCAGCCAGAATCTTTTACTTCAAAAACATCTAGAATTAGCATAATGTCGACAAATAATTGCAGAAAGTCGCTTTCCCCACTTTCTATTCATTTGCATTTACCAGATGTGGCAATTAAATGCTTGGCAGATTCGGGTAATGTGGCCGCTGAAAATGAAGAAACAGAATCGTTGATCGATGACGAAGATGTCAGCAGTCAGTCATCAGTTATTGTGCCCACATCTCTCAGAAGCGGTATTTATAATATTAGTTTAACGAGTTAAAGTCTACGTAAATAAGTACATTAATTATTTTTTGTTTGTAAGTTTTTCAGATATCATTGATTTTCTTGTATTGAAATATTATAGAAACGCAAGGCATGTTCATATTGCTAGAAAAAATTCCATCCTTTAAGGAAACGAACGTTTGGTTTCGGAAAAATTCTGCACCTACATCCGCATTTAGCAACAAAATTAAAGAAATGTCCGGCTCTATTTCCAAGACCAGGTCGTCCATTAATAAACAAAAGCAAGAAAGTGATTTACGTAACCTGTATTTTCGTCTCTACAATGAATCTAAAACTTACAGCACTACTTTTACCAAGGGTTCTTCCAGGTCTCTCAATTCACCCCATTCTTTTTCTCCGCCTCCAGTTTCTGAAGTACTTTGTAAAATACGCTTTTACATGCATGTGAATTTAATTATCTAAATAATTTCTTCTAAATTCAATGATTTGTTCTCACATAAGGTGGAAAATACGGATTTGAGACTCGAAGGACGTCAACCGATAAAAATGCACGCCATCAACTTATATCATCATACACTACCCGTTTCGTTTTTCTCAAAAAAATTCCACAACTTCCACCAGGCCAGTTAAATTATTTCTGGTCACTTGTCACTTCCACGTACACTGTGCGCAGGTACGTAAAGACGAAATATATATATATATGCTTTTAATTAAATAAGCATAGGTAGCCATTAGCCATACATTGCTGAAGCTGAAGGATAACGACTTTTAGATTTCATGCAGATACGGAGATTACTAATCATGGAACATATAAATGCGATTTATTACGTGCATCTCGTCCGAACACGTTGGAAGGTAGTATGCTTAGAATGTGATAATACTTTTTAGAAAGCTTGACTATTAAATATCGTGTCTTGTAATCAAAACAAATCAATAAGTTAGAAATATGATTTATATGCAAAGAGTAAATGAGTAAATTAACATTCACATTTAGCACATGACAGTAACTTCAGTTCAATTATTTTTTTATTTACTGCGAATACGTATATTTCTTTTCATTTTTTCTCAAGGCACCCGTACTTCGCACGATAAAAAATACTTAAAACCTCAAAGCAGGTCATTAAATTATTCGATTCTTTCATCTCCCACATTTTCAAAACGGCGGTTGTAATGTGATGTATAGATTCCATCATGTAAAACGTAGATTTTGTGTTATTTGTATTTCTACCAGTAGTTTGAGTTTCATCCGTGTAGTAAGTAAGCACACAACACTAAAACGAGTAATAGTAATTAAATGACATAGGTAATGTCGACTTCTCTGAATTTTAAAACTTACCACATGCTTGTACCAAAGTCATACCAAAGACACGGTTTCTATTTTCGTGCTAAAACAAACTTACCGCGTTAATTAATTAGAAAATGAACTAATATTTCATAAACTTATGGTAATTTGTTTTTGATTTTTAAATAAATTATCATTACAAAAATTTGTAATAAAACCTCGCAATATAATATAGGTATGTATAACATTTTACATTTTACATCTCATTCTATTTTGTTGACGTAATGAGACTGATGTTCGTGTTAACATAAACATGGCTACAGTTGATTGCAAAAATTAAACGACAAACCATGCAGTGGCAGGTGATCAGTGTGAAAAACTGATAGTGTCGATTTAGGCATCTTCTTCCACAAGTGCATTTTTGAAACAAAGCATTGGATTTTCTAGTCGTTAGCAAAATCGAATTCAAAGCAAACAGTTGGAGTAATACGGCTGATGCTGATCATTCACTACTGCATACTTAAAAATGATTAATTTGCTTAATGCTTAGTTGCCTATTTCATAATCACCCAGTATGAAATAAAAATCTAAAATCACGCACAGCGATAACCTCAATATTTCAGAATCAGAGTACCTATGTACAGTGCGAAATAAAGCATTTCATTGACACCATATAACATTTCGTTTTAGAAAACGGATAGGCTATAACCGAAGTATTTATGGCGCAAAGATTTCAAGCACTAAACCGTTAAGATCACCATATAATTTCAAATTTCAATCAACAAAACTCATCATTCAGTTAGTTTTCTTCGATTTCCAGAGCAAGAAAAAACTCGCCCTTTGTCAAAGTCTTGCGCACCATTGTCCTAGCACATTAAACTGATGTTTATAACGAAGTAAAAATTCAAATGTAACTCAAATCGTTTTGTAAGGAGAGGAATACACATACAACAGGAGAACTACCCTAAAAGTCAATTATGGTGTAAGGCAATATGTGAAGTGGTTCTCTTTTATAAGATTCCACAGTCAACGTCTCGTGCCACTCTCGAAACTGTCCGTCTTTATCGTAATTTCCATTCAGGCTGGGAACTTCGTCCTTAATATATTTTTCTACTTCTGTTTCTTCTACCTCACGAACAGGAATCGGTTCACAGACACCCTTTTCAGCTTCTTGAACGTTCTCGGAACTTAAAATACTTGGGTCGTTGTTTGAATATTCAGAGGATTCTACAATGACTTGAACTTGTTGAGAGGTATCTCCCTGTGATTCACCAACTTTTCCCAATATTCCTTGTCCTACGTCATCATCATCGTCACTATCTCCCCAATCGATTAATTTAAGAGGTTTTCCCTCTAATGTACTCAGACTTTTATGATTATTAATGCTTTCAGTCTCTTTATTAGTATTAGTGATATCACCATCTGGCTGTAGAGGTGATAGGTTTACATCGTACTCATAATTTGCAAACTCCTTTAGAATTTCAGGGTCCACAGGAGGAAGTTTTGCTAAGATTTCAACTTCTGATGGGAACGGATTTGCATTGGATATGTCCTCAGTAACCTCACTTTCGTGCTTTTTCTTATGTTTCTTCTTGATCTTTTTAAGCTGTTCTTTACTTTGATTTGAAGATAACCTATCATTATCTGGAGTATCTTCAGCACCTTTGAAATCACTTTCTGTCAAATCTCCCCTGGCCAACGCGTCTCGTTCCATTTTAGCACGAAGTTCATTTTGAGACTTGAGGTATTTTTCGACAATTACATTGTTGGTTAGTTTGTCTTCAACATTTGCACCATCCGCGAGACGACGTCGTGTATCCAAAAGCTCGACATTGCTCATAGCCTCTTTTTCCTTAACTTGCATTTCTCGCTCCCGAGCCGCCTTTGCTGCTTTTTCTGCTTGCGCTTGGGCAATTTTCTCCCGGAGAATCGCATCACCTGGAAATGAAACAATTTCAACGTATTAAATAAACGAAAGAACCGAAAATACTACACCCTTATTAATTATTTTTGCTTTGACTATCAGCCGGTTAAAAAGCTTTGAGACATCACAAAATGTTTCAGCGTTGGATTGACACATCATATATCAAGGCAAAGATGAATATATAAGACCAATATAGTTTCCAACAACTTACTATCTTGGTAAAATTCATTTTGTTTCTTCCGTCTCTTTTTCTTTGGTTGTAATTCTCCGTGAAGTGGAGTATTTGCATCTAAAGGAGTTGCGGGCGAAGGGACATCTGAGTCAGTTCCAAGGAGAGGCATCTTGGGAGAAACTGCAGATACAAGACCCGGGGTGGCAGGGGACAGGGCAGATGAAGAAAATGGGCGATCTTTGGACGTAAAGCCATCACTATGATCACTTCCTCGCGACGCATATGAATCTCGACTGATTTCATCTAAAGCTAACAAAGGATCGTCCAGCGTTCCATTGACAGCACCTCGGGGTCTTTTGGAGGGAGGTTCCGCACTATTTTCAACAAAAAATTCATATTTCAACATGCCCACATAAAATAAAAATGAGTTGGTTAATTTATAAATGGACAATCAATCAGCAATGTGAACACTCAACACCATAAGTTTCAGGGTTGGATCTCATATTTCATCATTTATTTACTTTGATTTTTGATTAAAGTAAGTTTTCATCAACCAACTAAACTAACTCGAAAACTTTGACCGCTAGTAGTACCGCTCCCCCTTTCAGCTTTATTACTGAACGAGTACTCATACGCAATAATGCGCCATAATGAACTATGGAAAGTTGATAACGCATAAGCGCCTTTTAGCAAAGTTTGTACAGTGAAACGAATAAAAAACTAAAGTAATACCAAAATTAACTTAAGATTAAAATAAACAACGAATCATAAATAATACCTTGCACTTAATGGGCTGTCATCTAATTCTCTGTATCTTTTATTAGCTGCATTCGTTCTGGAAAATAAGAAGAAACATAGGGGTTACGTATATTCAACCTGATTTATCACGCAGCAAACAAACGCACTTGCAATATATTTACTATCTTACCTAGATACAGTCTCCGCATTCGGAGCGTACGAAGATAAGGATGATTGAAAATGAGAGCTTGGCAATGGTGAAAGATTCGAATTGCTTGAATGCAGTGCTGATAGCGATGGTCCACCCGGCGACCTAGACTTGTACGGGCTAACCTTTCGAGAATTGAGAAGTGGACTAGCTGATGATGCTGATGGTGACACGAGAGTTGCATAATATGAATTTGTCGGGAATTGTGGATTCCTATGATTAGGACTTCTACTAACTATACTACTACTACCGTTCCGGTTTGTAGCTATACTATGGGCACTGGTATTATTATTATTGGTCACAATTCCAACTCTTGGACTCAGACTATTGGAATTATAGGATCCAGCAGGGCTCACTCTGGATGACGACGACACGAGCGTCGGACTCGAGGAAGCGGACGTGTAGCCAGAATTAAATGGTGGGACATTACTACGGTTTCCACCTTGACCTGTTCCCTCTGTTATAATAATTGAAGCTGCGCCATTTACAGGTAAGTGACTTCGAGGGGGATCGTCCGTTAACACAGCGTCTCGCCATTTCTTCACTAAAGATTTTACTCTTTTTGCTAGACAAGGATCATTGACTCTTCGTCGAAATTCGTTAACTGTCTTTCCAAGGCGAGTATTCTGTTTAATCCAAAACGATCAAAATAGAGCACATTCCAGAGGACAAGAGAATGTCATATGAACAGAAAACTCTTGTATACCTCTAAAATTTCCTTTGAGACAGGAAGGACTTCCAGCTTTCCCAGCACATCAAGGATCAACGGCATATCCGAGACCTGTAAAGAAAGAAAAGAAAAATACATGTTTATTATAATTTATAAAAAATATTGACACTGATCCACTTTTAGGTTCTGAATGGTCAATAGTGACTCGCGTCGTCAATTTTATCTACATATAACATACAATAAATATTTGTGATCTCTATTTGATTGAGTACTAGTACTACTTAACTTAAGTAATACAGACAACAGAAGGGAGTGGAAGTTATTTTCCTTTTTCCTTATACTACCTAACGAGATAATAGATAATGACTAGAACCTTGACTAAAACAATTATTCTTTAATTACTTGGCTAACTAGAGGTGCGTATGGCCAGAATTACTTCGGAATTTACTAAAAAGGTCTTTCTTCCCTTTCTCCTGATTCCAGATTCTAATTTATAACTGTTCTTTGATTCATCACATTTTTATTTTATTTATAAATTAACTGCACACGCCCAATTTTAATAAATCGTGAATAGGTTAAGATTATTTTAACTTCTAACTATTTTCTAACTCTTGCAAACTATTTTCTAAATAATTACTAGCAGCATAAAAAGCCTACATTTAAATAAGTATTTTAATATCCCCTACCATAAACACCTATTATTTTCACTCAATTTTAATTATCCTTTCTTCACTGTTACATTTAATCATATTTAATAGTCGTTAATGTGTATCTTTTTAAATTTCATTTTGTTAGAAGTTCCCACAATTTTGGGAAGAAAACATTTTGTAGCTTCAAAACTGATAGCAATCAACCTTTTAAATGTGTATATTTTTAAAGCAATTGTACTTCGAACATCAGTATTTTAAATTTCTTGGAGTGTGCTACTTCCAATCTCAACTTCCGCAACCATCCATATTTAATGCAAACACATATTTTGTAATTTTTTATTTTATTTTTAGGTGTACTTATGTGCAACATTAGAATAACTAATATAATCAACTGGCTACTAGTTGACTAGTTGTGCATGTCAATATACAACCGAAAAGTATGCATAAATGATGGATAATAGTAGTACAATGGTCCTCCAGCAGAATGAAGAACAGTAGTAAACAAGCACAAGGTCATTTAATACAAGTTGGAAAATGTACGGAACATGGATAAAAGGAACATTTCTGGAGTCAACTCGGCTAAGGCAAGGACTGCTGCACAAAAAGACTCC
The DNA here is from genome assembly GCA_027743935.1 of Sinodicranocentrus sp. ZH6. Taxonomy (NCBI): domain Eukaryota; kingdom Metazoa; phylum Arthropoda; class Collembola; order Entomobryomorpha; family Entomobryidae; genus Sinodicranocentrus; species Sinodicranocentrus sp. ZH6. The sequence continues at coordinate 5,555 of JAHZNA010002813.1, read as the reverse complement.
AGACCCAGACACTTTTAACTCAACGTTGATGTGTGACGTAGAAAATAGCTATATCTACTTCTACTTTTCTCTACATATATTTTTATTAACTTACAAGCCAGTGTTAGTATAACTGCTAGTAATATCAACAAAGCTTTCCATTATTGGAAGCAGTTAAACGCTCACACAAACACAGTCCATTCCTACTTTCTTTCTCTTAGGACCAACAACTCCACTGAAATTCCCCTCCTCCGACCAAACTCGGGAGGTTCCGCACACTTTTTCCAAAATAAAAAATACTCCAGCCATGGCACTTTTCCTTCTACGTTAAAATTACTCGTTGTTAAAACTAAAACTAAAGCACAGTTAATTTTAAAATAAAATAAAGGTAAAAACCGTTATAAGGTTTAGTTGCAAGGTTTCTACCCATTATAGATATTTGCGTAAAGGTTTAAATTAGCTACAAAAGTACAAATTTTTTCTTCCTGTGAACATCTTTCCCGCTTGCTTGAGTATTTTCCAAGGCATGCCCTTCAAGTGAATCACATCTATTTACCACGACTCACACGACACAACCGTGAGTGTTCTCCTTTCCTTGCTCGACGCGAAATGAGCCACCAGACAAGAATAAGGACCGATCGAAGTCTCATGCAGAAGTATTTTTGCTCGCCAAAAACAAGATTCTACATTAACGACAAAGTGCGAAACCCTAACCTTCAACAAACTCAAGCGACTACAAGTCAGACAATTCAACTGACATATTTCCCTCTTTCTAGTCACAATATTTGTCCAAAACTGATTATATAATTTTAAAAAGTGTATTAAAATTTAGTGAAGTGTGTAAAAATTCATACATTGTAATTGGCATCCACAGCTTCCTGTAATTTTGCTCGAAGGAAATAAGCCTCCTGCTGGTGCTCCTCCTGCATCAGGCCGAAGGAAGTAGGCTGAATAGAATTATTTCCCGTGGTGGGTGCCAGCTTGGTGATTCCGAACCAACTGAAGTATCAACACAAGTCAATACTTTAATATTAATCGAAATATTTTTTTAAAACAAAAAAAGACGTCCATTTGTTCTTTTTTTATATTCCCATTCAATGCTAATAGTAATATAAGTAATATATCCTGACTGACTTGGCCTATATATTTGTTTATATACGTCTCCGCTGATATACTTTGACTCTTGTTGAACTTTATTATTTTCAAATTTGAATTAAAAATATGCCGCTTTGGATGTTTTTTTACGTAAGAATACTAGAGGATATTTTTAGAGGTATATTATGATGCTGTTTGTAGAAAAGTGCCTAATAGTACTAATAATAATGCTGTATTTAAATGTATATTATTGGTGGGCCAACGTACAGCAGCTACCTGCACTGATGGCAAACATGAACTGGCAGTGTTGGACGAAGAGCAGCCCCGGTATATGGTGGGGAGCTGATGGTGATGGTGCTGGTGAACATGAACATCGCATCGAGAAGACTGACTGTTTGTAGCTGTGGCTGCTTACAACAGCTCTGCTCTTTCTCTTCTGAGCTTCTCCTCGCCTCCTTGCCACACACACACTTTTGACAACATATATATAACCCACTCGCATATCACTTTTTGTGCTTTTTGTCCGTCCGTAGTACTACATCATCTGCTTCCACTACTACTCCATTCCATTGCGAGTTGCATACTTTTTCCTCGTTCTCTTCGTTTTCCGAGGGATACGGATACATGATACATACCAAGCAGCCTCACAGAAGCAAATGTTTCAACAGAGAGCGACAAAATCTTTCTGTGCTCAAAGGGTACGATGATTGTACTTGCTGCGCATAATATTTAACCATGTCTTTCCCTCTGCGTACTAGAGTCATTATCATTTCAGGTATATTTCCACTTAAAGGAGAGAAAAAAGGCTATGCTCTATCTGTATGTTGTATCGGACATGATGCATGCTGCAAGGAATGGTAAAATATTCTCTGATATAGAATGGTGAACAGTTGCAGTTGGTTGTACCAACTAGCAGGAGTGTTGGGGATTTTGGTCTGTGTGAGCGAGAGTGTGTGAGCGAGAAAAAAAAGAGACGGCGAGAACCATGATACTTTTCGCTTGGGAACACGAGCAGCACAGAGAAGCCTTTTCTGTTCCCCTTGCCAGCTCGATCTGGCTCTCTTGGTGTTTGGCTAACAATCTTCAGGCTCAACTTCAAGTTTCATTTTTTCCTTTATTCTGCGCTGTCGGTTAATAGTAGATACACAGGATAATGTGCATTGCGTGCATGGGATCTATATACTTTATGCATAATGGATGGACAGGCTGAACGATGTGCTGTTTTTCTGTGTGCCTTATTGGATTCTATGCATATCTCCACTGTACATATCCAATTTTCTATTTGGTGTTGAAGGAGTTAAGCCAATGGTGCTCCTCTTGGCCATCCTCAGCAAGTTCGGTCCTAATTTTTAACCTTCTTTTTTCCTCAAATTATCTCGCGAAGGTAAATTGTGTGAAACATGTCTACATCTTCATTTAAGTTCCATTTTGCTTGTATTTGTAGCAGCGGAGAGTTTTTCCACAATCAGTTGAAGAATCATGTCTTTGCCATGCACTGCATACATGAATTTTTGTGGACAGAATACTTCCAGGGTACATGTCTCGCAACAATTGCGATTGCCAGTTACGTTCCATTGTTGAAATCATGTCGGCGAAGGTCTTCGTTCAAGGAGCAGAAATGCAAAGTAAACTCGCAAAAATTTGTAAGTAAAAATGCTCGAAAGAGGTCGCAATCTCTCTTAGCTAGTCTCAACTCTATGCAAACTTTTACGTTCCTGTTTCTGCAAGCTTGGCGTATTATACTTGTTCTCTAGAATGTATGTGCAGTAATCTAGGTCATCCATTCAATGATTTTAGCTCACTTCCGGCCCTTATCTTAGGCCATAGTGTGTGAAAACACCCGGACTTTATGGTGGTGGATACCTTCGTATGTGTACAAAGGAGACTACAGTAAAGCACTTTTGTTTGACTCTTTGCTTAGACGAAGAATAGAGAGATCCTTTTGGGCTGACGAATGCAATCCCTTACTTTGTTCTCTGAACAGTCTGAACATGGATGAATATGAAAATTATGGATGTTGCTAAACATTAAAGTGATATTTATGTATAGGCTTGATTTGCCTTAGCTGTGAAATCTTGCTGCTCTCTTGTTACAATAATTTCAAGCTTTGCTTCATGCCACACGGCTACGACGGCACGGTTGTCTGTATTATCTGCATGTTTTTCCCATACACTCAACTTGAAGTCACACTGAAGGTTACGTTACGTTCTCGTGTTGCGTGATACTGAGGTTGCACACCACGGCAAGAATAGAGCGTTCAGAGTCCGTCCAACTATCCTTGTGGAATATACATAAAAACAGAGGCTTTTAATGCACTTAACGTTGCGTTGCGTATAAAACTATGTTTGGTTTGCACACTTGGCTGTCGTATCTGAGTGTAGCCCGTTGGTCGCAGTTATGTTGTTTTGCCCTATGTACGACTCACGGACTCACAAAACAGAACGGAATACGGATTCACTGCATATACACTCTCCACTCCACACACCACCACCACTCGATGCTCAGACTGCACAGTTTTTTTACGTACACGTAACGTTATTTTCGTCGAGAAGAGCAGCAGATACTGATACTACCGTGGAATATCAAGTGAGTTGAAGAGCACAAAAAAGAGAACTGGTTGTTGAGTTGGATGAAGGAGAGCTGTGAGCTGCGAAGTGAGAACGGCATGTATACCGACTGGTTGTTGTTGATGATGATGATGATGATTCACCATTGGTTTTTGTACTGCTTTATGTTGGTAGCTCACTCTACGTCCTAGCAGCAAAGTGAATCACAGAACACAATACACTTCACACTGCACACAAAAAGGCAGACTGTGACTGGGAGATGGAATTGTAGATGAGAGAAGGTAAGGAATAAAACCCAAAAGTAATACTGGTGACTGACTGTGTGAAGCCAACAAGGAAACTGACTGTGTGAGACTGAACCAACTACCAACATCGGCTTGCTCAAGCTCGAATCACGACGACGGCGATACGATGATGATACGAAATGATGATGGTAGCGTTGGAGAAGGTGATGCCTTGCACTGGCAACTAAACTGGTAATGGCAAAATGAGTAAAATACTTCTGTAATGGCCGAACCGAGCGAGAAGAGCTGGGAGCTAGAAGGGAAAATAAATCGACTCTTCCAACCAAAAAATATACTGATATTTTTCTTTAAATGATATGTCCGCCATATAAAATGCGAAAGACAAGGATATTTATGTACGTAGATATGTGCTCACAATAATGTATAGGTCTGATTGCCTTTACTGTCGAAGGAAGGATAAATAGATAGGTTACTGCTGGTTGCTTCAATTTACGGAATTAGCTGCACAGACAAGGGCTGAAGATGAGTATTTAACATTTAAACTTTGTGGTTCATATCCTGCGTTTAATGTGCAAGTATACTGGTTATAGTACGCAAATGATGTTACTTTTTAAGCTGCAAAACTCTCTTGATAAAATTCTGCTACAGCTTTTTACCTAATGTTTGACCTAAAGCTAACAAAACAAAGCAGACTGAGACTAAATTATTTTAAAATAACTTAGGCACATGTGTAATTTCGACTGTCTTTGCTTGTATCTGACTAAATTATGCAGTGAAATCGCTTTGTTGCAAGAAGCTCAAATAATGAGAAGTAGTTCAAGTAGTGCAAACAAAGATGCAAAAATGGGATAAATTATCATAAACAGTTTCTGCTTTTACTGGTTAGACGACGCCAATGAATTCCATTGTTATATACAATGTCTATTTTTGCTCTGTTGTCATTACGAATGACTGCATAATCATAACCAGCCAGATAGAGATATAATAGAAAGGATTTGTTTTGGTAAATAATGAACATATAAGCATTTTGAGTAGTCTTGTTTCAAAATGACCTGGAACTATTTTTACAGTTGCTGGAGCTCTGGACGCATACGTAAGGTCTAAATATAATTATTTTTACAGGCCTAAATGTTCTTGGAAATGTATACTTTTTTTTGCTCAAAAGAGCCTTTCACAAAAGTTCGCAAATGACACGACACATGGGAGTTTTGTGGTTCGTTCAGTTTAAGCGTATTTGTTTGTGGCTGCATGTATTGCATTTACATTCGTTGTGAATCATGCATTAACATCGTGTCCAGCCAGATTAAAGTCGCATCCCAGAAGAAGCGTAGATTTTATTGGAAACTTCGTCATAATATCATGTGAAAATGTTATGTTATATTCCGAAAGTTATGCAGGAAAAATCGAGAACAGAGAACAGGAGAATTGATGTTTCGTTAAAATGCTCTTTAGACTTTAGTCATTTGAACTAATACATACGTTTAACCGTAATTTACTAAATAATCCTAATATGTTCTTCATGAGACTTTCGGTTTAAAAAATACATTTCAAAAATTCTATTTAATTTTCTTTTCTGAATGTTACCCTGAAACGATTTCTTAAACATTGTTGATTTCGAAATAATAGTTATGTAAAACCCATGTGTCGCCTATTGCCCCACCGAAACAGA
>JAHZNA010002812.1:0-34570 GCA_027743935.1 Sinodicranocentrus sp. ZH6 | reverse complement strand
TATAAACAAAGTTAAAAATTCCATAAAAAAATATATAGTGTTTCCCACTGCAGCTAAGAGCCAAGTAAGACTCTAACAAAATAACACACAAAACACTATCGTTCGAGGTCGGAATCGAACCCGTCAATGACGAACTGTGGAGCACAGTTCGTGCCTCTGTGCCATCAATGCGTAGTTAAGAAATTACCATGCCTTAGCTGGTCGCAACATACCCAGTACAACCACATGCCGGCTAAGCTTGAGAAGCACTCAACAGTACTTCGTCCTATGGTCATAGCTCTTTTCTTATTAAGGCAGGATATGTGCGATTAGCGCACAACGGGCCTTCTAGTTGTTTTGAAAGGGGGACCACTGGATGCACCACCCGAGCATATTTAAAACTCATGCCTCCGTGAGCTACTTTCTAAATGACAATTTGGAATCATTAGTCAATTTCAATTGATTGAAAACAATAGGCAATAGAAAAGTAATAGTGATGCACTTCATGCACTCATCAAGAGAGTATAATAATCTTAAACTAGATTTTGGGAAAAAGACGCAAAGACGCTTGGCTCCTCACGTTTGACAGTGAAGCCCTCTATTGCGCTGGGACTCAAGCCGCTACACAAAGAGGTATGCAGGTATACAGATATTCGTTAGAAATTGTTTTCAATTTACTTAAATGTCAGAAGTTGACGCTGTTCTGTTGTATGTTCAAGGTTCAACTTTGGTTGCCAGCAAAGCAAAACCCTGAAAATGGCCGAACGTGACGTGCTCGAAAACCTAACCCGCACCTCCGAGACGCAGCCGGTGGAAGGACCAGTAGCCCCTTTCATGAACATGCTGCTTCTCGTAGTTGGAATGATAATCGTGGTAGGCTGCGTGATTCGCAGTTGTGAGGTTCTTTTTAACCTTCAGGGCTGGGGGGGTCAGGAGGAGCCATCACCGGAAAATCAAGAGGAACTAGAACGAGAAAGTCCTCTTTTGCAGAATGCTGCCACCAATATTTGAACACTTTTGATTTACACAGCATTATCATTTCATTTATTCACGATTTCAATATAGAATGTACATCTTGATTAAAATACACTGGTTTGAATTTCCAAAAATCTTGATTGATTCCTTCATTTCTCAATTAAATTGGATTGAATTGGTAGCAAAATGCTGGGCTGGATGCAATGGATGCATTCACAGGCCACAGGGGCATATTTTTTCGGTTAGTGCAGAATAGACTACTTTTACTACTTACATCCACCTCGTCCACCTCCAGCAAAAATCTTGCCCACCGGAAATCATTGACCTTTTTCAGCAGAGGTCATGCAACTCCTAGCTTTCTCAAAATCCAAATCAATGAGACATTAAATCTCTCCTCGTAAATTCATGGTGACTCATTGTTTTAACTAGAACCGAAACAATAGCTAATAAAGAGAGAAACTGACACATTTACATTTACAGTTTATCCATGGGTCCCAGGTCCCATCCCATCATTTGGCAATCAACTCACTCAACCCAAACTTCCAACATTCGTTTGTGCCAACTACGAGCCGTTCATCAAGTAGCCGCCTCGTCCTTCCTTCCTTCCTTCCTTTCCATTCCTTTCCTTCTTCCAACATTCCTTCTTCTTGAATCTACCGACTGTCACGCAACACCAGTAAGTCTATACTACTAACAGTTTTTAATTGGAATTTTTAACTCAGTTTTTACATGATGTTATTACGTTCAAACCAGTTATGATTACCCATCCGAATGTCCGCACACATTCCAGCATTATTCCTCGAACATTTGGTTTATAGTTCAAAATATACTTTCAGTAGGCTCTCAAGTCCCAAAACATTATTAGTTAAACTTTCAATTAGCCATATAATACACACCAAGATAAATGAGCAATGGCTTGTTTACCAGGTAGGTTCATAACATAAAAATTAGAGACTTTATTAAGTTATCGAAAATTAGAGGAAATCAACGGAAATCAGTCAACATATCTTTGGCTAGCAACTATAGACGTTGTCAACCAATTTAGAAAAGTTGTCCATCTTAAATAAAAATCTGTTATGACCCAACTTGTAGCAAGAATTTGTCGATAAGTCTTGAATACACACATGTGTATCATCATGCAAAAACAATACTTGGAGATTTCCAAATTGTAGACCTTAAATTCTGCAGGATGTATGGGATGGGTCGGGGGTAAGTTGGTAAGTGGGCATATGGGGTAATACGGATTGAGTTTTTTGATTTGTTTCCCCCATAATAATCCAATGACTATGATCTTTTTGTTCTATTGACGTGTAGCAGCGATGTCACTTAATCAGACAGTCGACGGCGTCAACGCTACCACACACACACATTCTCATCATCAAGCAGGGTACGACGCCACGAAGGTGGCTATGGTGCTCGGCATTATCTGCGTAATCCTTTTAATCTCATTCTGTGTTATGGACGTTTATCTTAAACGTGGTAACACTGTAGACCAGCCGCCATACCAGCCCTCATCGAAACGAGAGAGATCGCCGACGTCAGGTTCTGAGCTTCAGAGTCTTCCTCCACCAACGACCCCTCAAGTATAGCAATCAATTGGTACAATTTACCAGTTACGAGTGTGAAATAGCGCCTCAATGTGTGCTAAATTTGGAATAAAAATAAAAACCCACAAATACTTACAAACCTTTTATTTCGAACATGATTTATTCTTTGATGTCACACCATTCACCATTGATCACCCAGCACCACGGCACTAGCCACCCACTTATTGACATCATGCTATCAGTAATTTCTTCCTTTTGTAGTTGCTGTTTAACCTCTACTACCTTTTCGAACACATGTTACTCCAAGCTTAAAGTTTCAGCATCCAATCACAGCTGCCTGCAACTGCTTAACTACAAACTAGCATGTTTTTGTTCTCCTTTTCATCAGTCATCCCCCATCAGGTCTTTTGTCATATCTGTTGCCTGTATTAAAGTTAACATCTGTTGCCTGTAATTTCATTTTCATTATAATAATATCACACTTCTCATCCCAGAACACCCCAGCACAACCAAAAACAAAAGTCAATTAGGATTTTAAATACCTAGCTGACTAATTACAAAAATAATGTATAAAATTACAAGTGACCCACCTCAATTTCCGATCATTTTCTGTCCTGTCTGTTTGTGCGCCAGTAGTAGTGCACATCTCCACTGCCTGCTGCCTCTCGTCCAATCTTTAGTGACCCCCATGGATCCATCCTTTCATCAGTACAGTGATCTGTTCAGGAGTTGAAGAAACGTACATTAATTGAACACCAATTAGGTGTAATTAAAATGGAATGAATTGAGTATGTACTATGATGATGCACAAAATGTAACAATTATGAAGTGGTAGATGAGCTGCACACTGCACATGTGCTCACCTCAACTAGTTGTTTTTGTTTGTTTTCTTTGTTTGAGACAGAGAAATGAAGAAAGTTGAACTGTGGCCAGCCCAGCACTGATTGGCGGCAGGTAGGTAGTGCATCGGTTTGGTGATTGGGGGTCCATTGTCCAACTCCAAAACAAGCGCTGACAGTACTTGCTCCTTCTCTTGCCGGTAGCTGAAAAGGTACTTCCAAAAGGAAATGAGCTTGTCTCATTCTGGAAACTAGTTACGCGGGAGTTGTTTCTCAACACATCCTCATGAGATCTCCATCCCTTCCCTTTTAAATTTGTACCACTAGCTCAATTGAGTTAAGCAGTCACTCTGAAAACCAGTAAAATAACATGTTTTAGCGAACAGTTAAGTAGTTTTCACTGCAAAACTTGCTGCAATCCAATGTGTTCTTATTCCCGAACAAATTTCATTGGCAACAAATGTCTGGGGAAGCTGAGTAAAATGAGGTAGAGTAGGAGTCGTAAAGGAAACTCGAGGGAGAAAAGCTAAAGGCTGAATTAGGAATCCGTGACGTATGGTGTACTACGGATTAATTGGGTTATTTTTCATCCATTTAATTCGTTCATGCTGCATATATTTCAATTTTTGGGAAGGCGCAAAGCCTTATATAGGATCAACGAAAGATTATCATGTGCAGTGGCTTAATGTTTGACATTGAAAGGTCAAGTAAGGCGCAAAGCTGTTGGAGTTGACTTTGACCTAGCAATTAATTCTTCACAACAGAGACTGCTTCTTCATAAATTTCCCAAAAATGTATACCTGGAAAATAATATATTTTTGATTAGTGGTAAATACATATTATTTCTCTTTGTTTGTAACTACAATCAAGTAAGAAGGCATTGCACTAGTGTTTGAATTTTCTTTTCTAGTTTTCTTGATTCAATGATGATGCAGCCGTCGTAATATTTTGCCCCACTAATACTATCTGCATATATAAGTAATCCGTTTTGCTATTTACACTAATCTTATTTTGCACATACATTGTTCGAAAAATTATCTCCACTCGTATGTAATCCCATATAAAAATGAAAGCACGTGGTGAATCAAATCGCACTGTTCAGTCCAAACATTCATCCAATCAATCAATCGTTGATCGGGCTCCCCCTTCTTTTACCACACCTAGCAACATTCTTGCATGTAATTTCTATCTTCAATATAAATATTATTTTATTTCACTTATTAATAGCTATCTAGCATCTACGCCAACTAAAATTACCAACTGTAGCCTAACAAGGTGTGTGTAGATTGGGGCAGAGTGACACGACTAAAAAATAAAAACAGTCTAACCATACCATTGTTATTTTTAACACGCTTTTCAATATAATTAACTTCTTTCTTGGAGTTGCAAATTATTTTGAATCCCTGCATCTTGCATAACTTGTCGAAGCCTATATAATCCTAAAAAAAAAATGCATGTACTAACAACCATTATTGCTTCTCTCTTCCTTCTATCACCGCCCCTTCATGCTTAGATGTTGAGGGGTCGGTCAGCGTTTTTTTACTTTTCATAATCCTTGTCCAGCAAAAGTGTTCAAGAATGAATGCGAATGAATAAAAGACTAGACAGCGACAGGACTGATAAAGTTGGCTTTTGGTGAAGCACCCTGCCCCAGTCATGCACACTGGAATAGAAAACCACGTCTTGTGGTTCTACTCCTCCTCCCACCAGTGTAAGTCGTGTTACACATGTTACATCTTTGCAGTTTCACCACTTTTCCCTGCTACCCTTTCACATTCCACCTGTGAAGACAGTCGCATGCTAGCGTTCCTTCAACCGCAACACAAAAACGCATATTTATTATAGCTACTTGGGTTTGTGGTTGGTATGGGGTGTTCTGAAACAGCCTAATCAACCCCCGACTATTGTTCTACTACTAGACCATTTTATAATTGTACCACAAAATATGCTTATCCAGATTAATTATAAAATGAAGTCAAGGTATTCAGTCGCTTGATTCCTTGAAAGGGCAGAGAAACACGATGGGATCATTCAAATTTTAAATTTACGTAAAAGTGTGACGCAATTTTAAATTTTTACAATACCATTCGAGTAATTTTGACTAACTGTGGGATTTGAGCAATGCAGTACCTTCTACTTTTACGAAAGCCAACAAGCATATATAAAATGAAAATGTAACTTGATTGACTAACCTTAGTAGTTTGGATGGGACATTGGCGCTTTTCAATTGGAACCATGACCAGACTCCCTTAAAAATTGGAAAGCCTACTTGAAAATAAAATCTTTCACTTTCACAATCTTGATTAACGTGATCAAAAGGCTAGTTGTACGTTGTACCACAAAAATGAGTGCGTGCACGAGACTCAAAGAGAAAAATCTTGTGACTTTGTCAGTTTGCTGCATATATATTTTTCCCTTTTAAATCGCGTTCAAAGTTCGAAATGACCAATCAACCAAGATTGATTATTATTGGAGTAGTGATCAAGATTAAAAGCTAACAAATGACAAAAAGGGAACAAAGATTATTTAAATAGGAAGGACAGGTTGCAGGAGGCGTGGGGAGGCTTGGAAGCTAAACTCACAATCAATCAAGTGTCGAGTAGTTTTAATCATTTATTTGCTCCAGGAAAAAATATAAAATGACTTTATTGAATTTGCGACTTAACTTACGTTAGGCATCTTTCGGAGTACAGAGTGCACTGGAAATGGATGGAAGGGCTATCAAACTTCTGACTGCCTCCTTCCTGTCGGCTGTCATATTTTAACCTTTCCTCGAACTTAACTGCTCAACCGACATTTTTGGTCTACAACAGACGAAAATCGCCATTTTGGACCTTATTCAAAAAAATTCAAAAGTGACGAAATATGACACATTCAACATTTGACATTTTTCTCAAAAACATTTTGACACTAATCTTGTTCCTCAAATCCTTCCAAACAAAACGGATAAACTGTCTGTGTTTCAATTGTTGGACTGTATTTGAGCTGTTGTTGGAGGTGGTTGTCATTCCTTTCAAAGCGAATACGAATGATTAGGTAATGAAACCTTGACCACATACAAGAAAGAGGCAGCTATTTTCTCGTCCAACTAAAAACTTGTACGCCTACCTTTTTTCCCAGCGGACTTTTTTCTTCAAACTGTCATTTTAATTGAATTACAATTTTGGCGAATCTCTCTCAGCAGTCATCTGTGCATTCGCCCTTTTGAAGTATAATATTGACTAATAAAATTAAAAATTAGCCAGTCCTTAATTAAACCGACAGCAAGACTTGTAAACAATTTTTGGGAATTGAGCACTGCAATTTCGAAATCGCCCATCTACTTGCCACTTGCTTTTCGCCTTGTGCCCAACCAACAATTCGTGTCACTGCACTGCATGTTTTTATGTGACCGACTGAGGGAAAGGGTGAAACGTAATCCGAATATTTACATGCACGCGTTTTCTCTCTGCTCTCGTGCCATGCTCTCCTCATCTCATTTTTCCAAACTTAGAAAGCATTGACCAGAATGCGCTGGCCTCAGTCATACAAGTTGGTATTCCTTTGCATACCTACTATTAGCTACTCCGCCACACACTCGTCTCGAATCATCTGCCATTGCCATGCTAAAAGCATTCTCATCTCAACAGTCAATCCTTTGCTCACTCACTCACTCGCTAGCAACAAGACCAGCCAGCAGCAGCACTCTCCTGAACAAAGCCGTGTGCGGATTGTGGATGAGATGCACCACCACTCCAGCCTAGCCTAATATGAGTCTGCATGAAATGGTGGCCCCAGTCTGCCAGGTTTCTGTTGCTCTGCTCCATCATGCATGCTCCTTTTCTTGTGTGTGGTCAGTTTTGCATTTCTAATTTACATAGACATGTCAAACTGTCGTGGTGCAAGCGGGTCCAAAGGTCAAGGGGCATTTGAAAAAGTCTTTGTTTATAGTAACATAGCATCATTGAAATGTTATGGGATTTATGCAAAGACGATGCCCTCATCATTTGCAAAAAGGCGTTTGGCACTACTCACACCTAATTTATAATGCTACTGAGCGTGCCAACATAGCAACCGTCCCGAATGCTTTTTAGTTAAAACCCCTTCATCACAAAATATGTTATGTAAGCACAATATACTACATATGCACTAGTTCATAGGTATGCAACAATGACATTTATAGCTGCTCAAGTGTCGACCAAAAATGAATTATGCTAACTAACTAACAAATAATGTTGCTATGAGATTTGGATTTTGGTCGTCGTGGCTAGAAGAAACAAAGTATTTGTTTGTAAATTGGCATTGGTAATATTGGTATCAGAAGTTAGAAATGGAAATAATATCTATCACAAGTCAACCATTTGACATTATTTATTCAATGTATTCAAGAAACAATTGTTTTTTATTACATGTAACAAATGTACTGCGTTGTGCTCCCCTTTCCAAAAAAACTAGGGAGCAGAGACTATTGTAAGTTACTTAAAAAATAATGCACTATAAGGCTAAACACAAAAGGTCGGATTACCCCCACCAAAAAAAGTTCATTATTATCCTAATCATTCATGTTATGCGTAATCATAAACACACGTTCTTGGTTATCACTGCACTCTTAACAGTAGTTACATGCCTACTATCGTACATTAGTTTTAGGCTTGTTAATGATCGAAAGTGAGGCTGGAGACGCTTCCTGGGAATATCATTGACGCTGACGACAACACATTCGCATTCGTGCTGGATCCCATGGCGAGTCTTCGGATTTTTAGAAGGACCGTTTCAATAAACTCGGATTTGGGCAATCGCTGAAAAATGACAAAACATAACATTATTATTACAAATTATTGTTGGGCATGGGGCGTATTGACACGTGAGAAAAGTAGCTAGGTACAGCAATGCAGGGGTAGGTTAAGAAAAATGGGTAACGGAAACAATCACTCTAAACCACTAACTAATATAGTAGCCAAGCCAACTAACGAATATAGTAGCCAAGCCAACTAACGAATATAGTAGCCAAGCCAACTAACGAATATAGTAGCCAAGCCAACTAACGAATATAGTAGCCAAGCCAACTAACTTACAAATAGAAATAAAACCAAGTAATTTTTTTTACCTTGCACGCTTCCGTCACCGGTTTCACCATCATCCCGTCGGCAAACTTGAAGAAATTTTCTCTAAACTGTTTCGCCTCCTGCCTTTGGTAATGTGACTTTTCCATCTCCTGGAGGAAGAGCTCCAAGTGAAAGTAAATCAAGGATAGTCCCAACTCCAAAATGGTCACGGAGTCTAACACAACCTTTTCAGTAAGGTGGACTCTACGAATGGCCGTTGCTAGTTCAATAGCAGGTGGCCTAGTAGGTGCCTCTTCCCCTGTTGTTGTCTTTTCCTTGAGTTGACTCATGAGCACATTTTCCGCCACCCCAGACACAATTTTCACAATCACCCCAACGCTGATGTTTTCCTCTGGATTTCTCAGCAACGTGTCCATCTCGAGTTTTTTGGTGAGCACGGTCCTCCTGGTCTTGAGTCCGCGTTGGGGCCCTTTGGTCTCCACGTAGAGGGAAGAGTAGTAGATGTAAGTAAGCGTGTTTTTGATGAGTGCCATGGAAGTCTCTCCCACTCGAATGCCATCCACCTGAGATCTCAAAATGTTGAAAAGACTCTGCCTCAAGTGAGATTTGGCGGGAAAAGCTATCATCGTTGGGGCTGCCATCAGTCTTGGGCTCAGCTTGGCCATCAGAGTGACCAACATGGGAGCGCATTGCATGGCAGTTTCCGACTTTTGAACGAATGGTCGCACCCCCAGAACCTTACTCAAAGCTTCGTCGTGTGCGCGGATGAATTGCAAGATTTCCTCCATCACTGTGACATTCTTGCCTCCAGAGTCGAGCATGGCATGGAACAACTTGAACACTTGGGTGTACAACGACTCCACCATGCTTCTTTCCGAATTCGACACACTTTTACTGTTATTCGTATTCTTCCTCTTTACAATCTTGGGGCTGGGAGCAGAGGAGGGCCTTCCTGGAACGGAGAAGCTTCTGTACAACTCGACCACTTCGGGCGGTGGGTTCAAGCCTGCGGTTTTATTCCGCGAGTAGATAATCTTGACAGGGTGATTTTCATGGCAATTGCTTATCTCTTCTGGGATGTCAATCTCACAGTCCTCATACTCACCCTGAAGCAGCTCCTCCTTGGAGAAGTCGGACTGATAAGTGTGCAACTCGAACACCTTCATGTCCGACAGTCTTTTCACAACGCACAAATCCATGAGTTGCAAGACCCCTTTGAGCCCACTCTCTGCCAGCCTCGTGAGCATTGACATTTTCGCCTCGAAAACGAAGTAAGATCTCATCGCCACCTCATTTCTAGGATTCGTGAGAAGCGTCATCAGTTCCAGATCGTCGACTACGCACAAGCCATCCACGAGTGTGGACAGGAATCCGTTGTTGTAAACACAATTCATGATTGTACTGGTCACAGCCCCCTTGGAAATTACGTGACGAGTGGCTCCTCCGGAAGCAGTAGGTGGGGCCACAGCCGTTCTAAAGTTTGGATTTGGCTTTGTCATAAAAGACGTGGTGGCCGAGCTAGCTCCTCCCCCACTCGGCGGAGCAACTCTTGTAGAGCTCATTATTCCTCCCTTTTCCAATCCTCCAGCGAAAGACATGTCGTATGAGCAGACGCTCTCAAAGCTCTTGTTCGGGTCACCTGGTCCAGTTTGACTTGCGTCGAAAATACTTGCCCCCTCTTCCAACTCCTGCTCCTCCCTCCAGTCTTGGCGGAGAGTTGGAATAGCTGAAGAAGCCGCCCCAAGTCCACGGTTGGAAGTACACCGAATAATTTCGCCCATGAGGTACAACGACTGCATTTTACTCCGACACGCCAGACTCGTCTCTTGAGCTTGGCTGCAGTCCCTGGACAGATTGTCGAGGATGAGGGGAAACGAGTTTTGGCACGCCATTATCACATCCCCGGAAGAACCCCGTTGGAGAAGACCAACACAGTACAAAAGAGCCGCATACAAAACGCCGCGAGTTGGCACAGCGGCACCGTTGATCCACTCGCACGTCTGCTTGATGACAATGTTGAGCATGGACCCTGTCTGCTGATCTTGACAAGCTGTGGCTAGCACGGCGCAAGCTGTGAGCACCGTTTCAGCCGCCAACTTTTGAAAGTATTCTCCTCCCTCCGGGGTGGCCAGCACTTTCGTGAGGATCATCCTCAACACGTTCGCGACAAACTCTGAGCGCAATGGGATTTGTGGGGTGAGCATAATAACCTCGACAAGTTGTCGCCATCCGTCAAAGACGAGAGTCTTCCTTCCGTAACTTTCCCTGCTCGCGTTGAGCGTGCGAGCAAAGTTGATTATGTCCTTGGCTTCAGTGTGCACTGTTTTCCGGAGGCGGAGCACGGTGCTCTTTTCCAACTTGCTCACTTCCTCTTTCAACATTTCCTCCAGCTGTTCCACCCTAATGAGTCGAGCCTTGAGCTCCCGGTGGTAGAACTCACAAGAGCAAATAGCATTCCACACGAGTCGCACATCGAAAAATTCCAAGTCGGGCATTTCCACACTCAAATTGTCCAACTGGATCGAGTCCAGCGTTTCCTCCAGCCGGCCAAAGCAATCCGTGACTAGCGAGGTGGCAGTGTCTAAGCCTCCTTCTGTCTTCACTTGCACTGCGAGACACTTCAAAAAGTATGGAATTCCTTCGTAGGACGTATCCCTCAGTAAACCTGGCTCGGTGAGATAGGGCACGAAAAACTTGGTGTACCTCAAATACCTCAATGTGGACATGGACACCCTGGGATCACTGAGGAGGTCTTGTAAGGCGTTAAAAGAGGTTGGAATCGTGGCGGCATTATCTAGTAGTCCATGCAGCACGGTGCGCACTCCATCCAAGAAATCCAATTTGTTCATATCGACGCCCAACAGGAAGAATGCCACGTTGGGCTCTGCGTGAATCACGCTTTTCCGAATCACTTGGATCGCTGCTATTTTCAGTTCTTCGACTAGCGGGCTCATGTCAGAGTTGTCGTACAGAATCTCGACCATCGTGTGGCGGAACACAGAAGCCAGCGACTGTTGCCATTGGAGAGCGGCGTAAATGTGCTGGTCAATTTCAGAATGGCTTTCGATTACCAAAGCGAGAATTTCTATCGCGGCTAGACGGTGGTCGGCTGGGACTAGGATGTCAATGAAGCGTAGCAAGCTGAGCAAATAATCCGGTTTCCCAGTTTCCACTCCAGTTTTCATTATCAGTTCATGGATCCCCACCAGCACGTACGTGTCATGCTACAACAAACGGTACAAAACGGATAGTAATATTTTAACGTAAAATGTGCTTCATTCAACTTTCTTTCTAATATTTATGTCCTGGTGGAGATTGGAGTAGTGACAAATTACCTACTTGAATTCCTCAACTCAAAATAATTAAAAAATTTCCTGTGTAGTATTTATAAGATACCCATTGGCCATTGTATCAATTTTCTGTCCATCTGTCAGTCATCACTTTTTGTGCACCACCACAGCAGACCCTTCTCAATTCTCAACAAGGAAACTTTCTTCGTGTGCAGTATGTGTAGGCACTTAAAAGAACAGGAACTTATGTATTCATCGTTGGGGCTGTGGTGGGCATTGTGAGACAACCGTGTGTCACCCATTCATTAGCTAACTAATTTAATTGTAGGTGGGCATACATTTAAAATTTCGTGCTTATCGAGTGTTTCTATTGGCAAACATGGAATTGTTTGGAGAATTTTAGCAGGTGACAGATGTCTGATGCAGGATAATTCATAAATCCATATTTTTTCGGATATACTAAATGCAGCTATTTATACTCTTGCCCTGCTTTCTACTACGTAGAGTTAACTTGTACACTACCTCATTTGAAATGGAGTAACTATAATAATTGATAAAGATTGCAATTGTTAGCTTACAGATCTCTGCAGGTCATCCCGTTGCAGTAGGTAAAAAGGCTGTCGCTGAAGGGCCCTCCACAACAAGGTCAACAACTCCAGACTGCACACCTCCACATGCTCACTTCCCAAGTCGCCAACTTCATTGGTGTGATCGTTGACCACAGAGCAGTGGAGAATCATGTTAAGCAACTAGAAGGCCAACACAAAATCCCACCATAAATAAAAAACACGAAAAAAGTTATCTTATTATTAATTTTTAAAAAATCGAGTACGTACTGTTCGGATGAGATGAGAATCACACAACAGCTGCATCATAAGTTTGGGCATGTAGTCCAACAAGATGCTGATGATATGCGCACAAAGTCTAAGCGTGATCCACTTCTCCGACGGATCTTTAAAGCGTCGATACGGCGTTTTCAAAAATACGACATCCACCACATAATTGACATAGGGGAAAATGGCTCCATTATCATAGGTGGCGTTGACCCCGTAGCCCTCCACGCTCACAAAATCCACCAGCCGAAATCTGGAAGAGACGAGGGCATTGATCAACTTGAGCATGCCCACCGTCAAAGAATAGCTCTCGAGCCTAGTTTCCATCTCATCCAGCTCATCCTTGACGTCGCCCGTTCCAGGATCCAAAAGTCGGGACTGGTATAGCATGTCCCACAAGGTGCTGGACACTTCTGGACTGTGCATTTCATTTCCAATCATGGTCGCACAAGTGGTCAACATCCCTGCCCGGATTTCCCTCGGGATCACTCGAATCTTTGCAACTTGCATCATTGTCCTGATCCAGTTTGGCTTTTGATTTGTGAAAAATATCCTCGCGGATTCCAGCCTCTCGCAGACAGTCTGCACCAACGTGAGGTAAGCGCAAATACCCCGGATTTCCAAGGGGTTCATAGAAAAACTGTTCAGCATGGCTGTCCTGCCATCTTCCAGCAGCCCTCCACCTCCAAACGCTTGCAAGTATCGAAGGATGCTTTCAAAAAAGTGGTCCAAACTGGCGTTGTGTCCGTTTTGCCTGAGAATGTCAAACATTGCTCCGGGGTTTCCAGTTGTGATCCCGTTGAGGAACCTCATACTGCTCAGAAACAATGAGGGGGACTCTAGACAGCAGCTGCGCACGAGCTTCGAGAGGGATAAATATTGAGCGTCGTTGAGGAAAAAGTAGGAGCCGAGTTCGTACTGGTCGTGGGCGTAAAATTCCCCAACGCACTCTAGAAAGCTTTCGTACTCAGGCACATCCGGAATCGCTGGATTGATTCCTTGCTCTTGACACAGGAAAATTGTCTTTGCTGCCTCCTCCGAGCGGTACTTCATTTCCTTGAGTTTTAGTGGCATGTAAATGATAAAGTCGGAGATGTAGCCGTGGAACACTTTCGCAGTATTTTCATCCGCCATGTAGTTGTGCGGGTGCGAGAAAATTTCCCAGTGGAGGAAGCCGAATACATTCCGGGTAAACTCGAAATCCGCCTCATCCGCTAGCAACTGAGTTTCCTCTGATAGTCGGGATTTATGCTGAGCCACCAAGAAGGAATCTCCATGTGGACCTGCAATCGGACTTAAAGGTTCTGGAGAAGAGGCTGTCCCTGTATCAGCAGGGATCTTGTGGGCGGAGATCAGGTAGCCGAGCTTGAACACATCCCATAGCTCGAGGCACTTGAACGTCGAACTGTTATCTTTCAGATATTTCCGGAGACTGCGTCCCAAACTCATGTTTACTTCCGGAGGTGATAAATTGTGCTCAATGGCGAGAAGGGCGCTCGCAATCAGCGTTACGTCGTCTTTGCTTATGGAGCTTTTCTCTGGGACAATGTTTCCCTTGAGATAGTCTAGGACTCGCATTATTTCCACCCAGCGGAGCTCGCGTTGAACACTATAGCAGAAGATAATTCTTGATAAGCCTTCCCTGATGGAGCACAACAGAGTCTTGACTCTACGACGGTGGCGCCAGTCGCCTAGCGCAAGGTTTCTCTCCAGAAGGTCCATTTGCTTGGACGTATTGTAGCTTTCCATAAGAACCATTATTCGATCCATCATGTCTTCCCGAAAAACCGAGTTTAGAGTGCGGTGAAACAACTGCGCGATGTTGGGGTGCAGGTGGGACTGCCAAGTTCGGCCAGGGCAGAGACGAATCATTGTGTTCAGAGAGTCGATAAGCCAGTAGCGACCTTGGTAGTACATGTGCACAGCGATGAGACCGCGGGGCCACCCTGGATAGTTTTCTTGGTCATTTTCCGCTGCAAAATCCGACAAAACAATTTACTATTATAATTATTCAAATCAAGCAAAATCAATCATTCGAGGCAATTGTTTTGTGCTTCTTACCAGCAGTAAGGAGATCTAGAGCAAGGAATTCATTGATCTGAAATACATCCGAGAGCAGCATTGCCTCATTTACAATGGAATAAGAGATGACACGCTTCCCATGAAAGCCTTTCAAGTACGCTCCTTCGGTGCTGCATTTTTTTAGTTCTTCACGGTCCACTGGATTGGGCGCCTACAATACAATCAACAACAAAAATTATTAAATGGTAGAAAAAAGCATTTCCACCAACCACGATAGCTGGCTCATGCTCAATACTTGTCTTCAACTGTTTATTCCTTATTATTTTGTGTTTTTTTTTCCCAAATTACCTTCACCCCAAACAACGAAGCAAAGTCTGCAGCATGTCTGGTCAGTAACCGGTCAATATCCCTCACCAAAGCTTCTGATGGCTCTGTTACTTGGCAAACCACCCCCAGTAACTCGTACAACTCTTTCGGTGGAAGCCACAACTCCCCCGACCCTATAATCACCTCTGACACAGGCACATTCGCACCCGAAGAGCCTGGTTCCAGGACCTTCATTTCTCATCAAATACAGTTCTCATCAACGGCACTTAAAACTTGGCCACACAGGTGACAGGTGACTAGTTCAAAAAATGTTCTATTTTTATTTTTATAATCCCTTTTTAATGAAACGAGCTAAACTGATGATGAGCAATGAGTGACGACAACCTACTTCACTATCAACAATAAGTCATCTTTCTTTTACCACAAAAACTTGGAACAACACACCACCAAAATATAACTGATCACTGCAACTCGAACTCACTTGATTACAAAACGAGTGAATCTCGTTTGATAAAAATAAAAATAAAAATAATAATAATAATAATAATAATAATATTGATAACCACCGTGTAGCATGTTGCATTAAGAAACGTTTATAAATTAAGTTTTAACTGCAGCGTAAAAAAACTCTTTGAGACTGCACGACGGAGTGGCTTCCTTGTCTTTTCTCCCTTTTCCCGTTTGTGTCACACTTGAGCATTTTTAAATTTGTGGATTGCCGCCCCTCCAGACCACCTTCACAGTATTCCGAAAAAGCCATGTCACTTGGCCCCGCACTTGGTGCCGAAAGGAAAGAGGCAGAAGAAGAACAAAGTCAGGTAAAGCCTTGTGCACTTGTCTTGTTATATCAATCATCAATTGAAAATTGTAACGTAACTTGTTCCTCCGTCCGTCCGTCCGTTCATGCTGCTCGCTGGACATTTCGCATTGCACGATGGAAGGCTAGGGCGGAGCCAAAGCCCCATACCTTTTCATGTCATTCCCATTCCTCCAGCCAGACATGGAAAGAGTTGTTTATTTAAGATTACAGGTGAGTTGCAGCAGCGTATATGTATGCAGGTGGAATGATGATGCGAGAGATGACAAGCGTCAAACAATGCATCCGTTTGTTGGTGATGCTCAGCCTACAAAAGTACAAGATGCAGAGAAAAATTCACAATCCACATTCCTCTCTTCATATTATCATATCATGTATTAGTGGAAAACCTTTGAAAAAAACCTTCCATTCCACCAGCCAAGTTTACTCACTCACGATAGCCTCCCTATTGTTGCCCGTTTCTTTTTTTTCCTCTCCAATTTTTGATCACACCCTTCACCATTGTTGATCCTCCTGCTCACTTGAATCACTCGAGTTGACTTGTGGGGATTTACTTAATAAATAAGGATAACGGAACCAAGTTAACATTTGTTGTAATAATACATTTGCGTCTTCTGCTTGATCCTCCTCTCATTTTGTCAAATTTGACTGTTGAATGGGCGTAGTGGCTTCAATGCAGTGAGAAGGGATGTCGATTTTAAGTGATTTTGACGAGTGGAGAGAGAACCCAGAGTTTAAGAGTGAAGGACCGGCCTTTTCCGACTACACGGGCTTCTACGTGGGCATCACCATTTGCACTATTTTCGCCTTTGGAATTATCGCCCTCAACGTGGTGCTTTGCTGCTGCTCTCCGTACAAAAAATACTGGACGGATCCGAATACAGGGAATCGGTAATTAATTATGAATACCTCCACTCCATTGTTATTGCAAGTAATTTTACATTCCAATAATTGCTTTATAAATCTGGCTTGTGTCCATCAACAGGATAATATTCCCCGTTTGGATTCAAACACCGAGAAACCAACCTCCGCTCACTTTGCAGCCCGAGCTCTCTCAAATCCTCATCATTGACAATACCAAATAAACTTGTGCAGTTAACTAGTGCACAATCGCATCGCACAATCTCATAACTTGCTATTAAATATAAATAAAACAAACATAATACTAATAAATTTTAATAGCTCACCATGATGTTCCCGTTATGGCCCCCGGTGGCAATTCTCGCTCTTCTCATCATCATGCTCATCATGGTCATTCTCATTTATGGGGATAGAATTTGTGCCAGAGTAAAAACGCAAACAGATCGCATGACGCTTCGCCCTCGGCCGAGTCTCGAGCCGATGATGAGAATGAGTTCCGTTGAAGAAGGAGCCAGGTACCATGCTCCTCCTCCTCACCATCAACAGCAATTCCAGCAACAGGAGACGTACACTCAACAACGTACCCACCATTACGACGAACCTCCAATGGAGTCCCCTCCAACGACTTATGGTCGTGGAAGGGAGATCGAAGTATGAACATCATCCACATTCCACTTGAGAGCCTTAATCGAAACCAAGCCGGTTTTTTTCATGGCCCTAATGGCTAAATGTCTTTTCTAATTTTTGTACATCCTTTTCTACTAAACCATATACTGATATACTATAAAACCAAGTAGCTTTAATAGAATATATATATTTATCCTACATACGAATCTCTACGAAATCTCTCCAGCAGAGGCAACATTTCCGCCCAATTTTTAATTTTGCTCTTATGAAATACATGACATGGGTGAAAAATAATAATTTTGTGTAATATGATAGGAAATATGAATTATATCGTTGCCAAATAAAGGAATAAACTCTTGTAAATTATTTCTCAACATTTTGCTCATTTTTATTATTGTTTTCACATTTTACCCTTTCATTTTTCCAGTGTTTTTGCACATTTTAAAAATCTTCTCCCAAGATTGTAGGTATATAGGTATATATATAATAATTCTTCATTTTGCAGTAATATCTGGAATGCTCAAATATCGCACTAACAATACAATATATTGTAATACAATCAAAATATTTTCTCTCTCTCTCGCTTTTTCCCTCACAAGAGGAGAATAATATTATATAATATATATCATTATTTTATAGACACACACTTTGCACGAAAAAATACACCTGTTTCGCAATACAAATAGAAATGATCATCCTCCAATCCTTCATTCAATATTATTATGCAAAGACGCGAGAGGAGAAGAAAATTTTACACGCCCATATTCTTTCACTCTTTTTTGCACTATTTTCCTCCCTCTTGTTCATTAAAAAAGCTTCAAGAAAAGGACACAACAATAACGACAAGACGGTTTACTATTATGTCACCCCTTTTTTGTACACAACTTTCTCCTCCAAAAGGTCGATTTTCTTATCTTGTGGCCTGAAAAACACTATTTACTGTAAACTGTCTTTTTTCCACGAGTTTCCAAAATGATAGTGGCACGACGAAATGCGTGATTCGTAAATTTTTTCAATTTTTTTTTGTAACTTTGAAATCACTGAAATCATGCATTTTTCTTTCTCCCTCACATCCAAATCAAGCAGAGCCATTGAATACTTATAATTGGCTAAAAAGGTGATATAGAGATATATGATAGAATTATATGGAAATGCAGATTATTATTACTTTTATGCTCATGATGGGATTTTTGTTATTATTGTGTATGTTTATAAATGTGTGTTTAAATTTAAAAGGGGGATGGATGATGAGTAATAATATCAAAATGGAAATTGGAGCATCCCCATTTAACACACTCACTCTCTCTCCTATCGTGGTGATAGGAGGGGAAGTGGTTTGGGTATCATGGTCGTAGTAGTATATTATCACCTAAAACTCTCCCAACAATGAAGCTTTTTGTTGTTTATTGTGAATGGATGGGTTGATGGGGTGTGTGTATCATGAGGAGGAAACGGCTGATATGGCTGTGGCCACTACAGGCGTGATGGGGGAAGGGGAAGAAGTGTTGTTCGGGACGGCAGTAGTTACCACCGTGGTGGGCAGAGCATTCGCTGTGGATAGTGACGAGGAGAGGGATGAGATGAGGGATGCACTACTGAGTATCTCTCCGAAAGACTGTTCCATGCACTGCTTCAACTCCGCATACGTCGTGATCAACACGTTCTGCTCGTCTCTGGACATGAGGCAAACCTTTCAAAGGAGAGAATTAACAAGCTTCCGTTATCAACATGCCATGCATTATAAATATAAATAATTATTATAAATAAATCCTGTCTCTAGCTCATTAATTCATTATGTTGGAAAAACATTTCACTCGATCAAATCATATTATTAGTAATAAGTATATAGTTAGTTAGTAAACGTGGTGGGAATACACAAATAGACAAAATAATATCATATTATGTGTAGGTAATAAATAAATAATGTTAGGTATGCTATATTTTGTATGTACATGTAGATGTATGACGCGCTTTACTTTGTACTGCGCATGCATACACACATACATACCTTCTCCACCGTTCCGGCATCAAGGCGGTTGAGGGTGTAAACGACATGTGACATATCCAGCCAGGGCCTTCCATCTGATGTAACCTGGTGGAATACATAGTCGCGAAATAACTTGAGCAAGTACCTATCCCCCGTTTCCGACCATTGAGGGTCTTGATTCAGCCTGTAAAAATGAACAACATGGTTTGTGTGCACATGTACATTTGTGAAAGAGATTCAAGAAACAAGCGAAAGGTTAGAGGTAAAATGCTCACTCTTGTCGCTCGATGATTGTGTTCATTTTAGCAAGAAGCCTGAAGAGTCTCCCATTCTCGATCTCTTTGGCGAGGTAGTGTTCGAGAAGCTCGGCCCTCGCATTGGCCGAGTCCAGCTGGTTATAAAATCTCGCTCCGATCATGGGCATGATGTCATTAATGGAGCGAGATGAGGCTCCCCGAGGGTTCATCAAGTGAATAATGAGGTTCCTCAGGTCGGACGAGTACGAGCGTCCAATCAGCTCCATCGACGTTTGCAGATTTTCCCGCTGGACGGCGAGAAGGGAGTTGCATGAAAGAGCGAGAATGAGCTTGCCAAGCGCGACGAGGTCTTCCTGCTGGTAGAAGGGCGTCAACGTGGCGTGGTTGGCGTTCGGGTCGAAGGTGATCACGTCCAGCACACCGCAACAATTCAGCCTGATGGAAGGGCGGGTGCGAGAGGTGACGAGGACTTTCGTTGGATCTAAAGAGCGCACGGCCAACCCTGCAGTGTGGATCGTACGG
This sequence comes from Sinodicranocentrus sp. ZH6, assembly GCA_027743935.1. Taxonomy (NCBI): domain Eukaryota; kingdom Metazoa; phylum Arthropoda; class Collembola; order Entomobryomorpha; family Entomobryidae; genus Sinodicranocentrus; species Sinodicranocentrus sp. ZH6. The sequence continues at coordinate 14,642 of JAHZNA010002812.1, read as the reverse complement.
ATGACTGAGCTTAGCTGGACGATGTAAGCCCAGAGAAGGTTCTCAGGGAGTAAATCTGTCAAAGTAGGAGGCAAGCTGTTAGGTGAGAGCTGTGGAATTTGTCACAATTCTGAGAAAAATGGCTTGAAATGAGGGCTCGTACTCGCTTGATGCTTCAACAATGAGTTCCGCTGGTGACTGTACGGTCGCGGCACGGACGGGTCTCCGGTGCTGAACGGGTCAACGTACCCGTTCACCTGGTTGTTTCGATGGAAGTGGCGGGCCATCAGCGTGTCCGCCGTGGGAAAGTAGTCGTACACGAAGATGAGCGCTGCAACAGAGAAAACAACGCACTCCATTAACAACCACACATTTTCCAACTAACATCATTTGCAACAACACATTGTCCCAACAAATTAGTGACGGAGAAAAGAAATTGGCATTACAGTTGTCGCCAAAGGCTTTGCTGGTGAAGATCTCTCTGAGTTGTATGAGGTTACAGTGATTGAGTTGCTTCCAAGCTTCAATCAACCCTAACCACTTTCCAGAAGGCAACCGAAACCCTGTTCGGATCAAACGGAAGGAGAGCACATTGTTAATTATCCAACCCACGTGGTAGCTTCTACATAATTAATTAAAACATGAATGGTCCAATTTAGTTTAAATCTGACCATGAATCCTGCGAAGGCAATAGGTAAAGCCATTTTTGGAGTTGACAGCCTTGTACACAGTGGAGGGATAGCCAAAGGACGATGACTTTTGGCCATGCCCGTGATGATGCTGCTCCAAAGGACACACCTCATGGTAATGGTCGATCTGAGCCGGCAGATCCTGAAAAACGTTAGGATTCGCTTGCGAAAGTAGCACAGCACTTCTATGCATCAACTCCAGCTTCACCTCCTCAGGAATGAAGTAGGAATTCTGGTGGTGCTGTGGCGGTGGCGGGTGGACAACAGGGTTAGCCGCCGGTCCCAAATTAGTAATCCTCGACGTTCCCTGCTCTCCCCCACTTCCCGCAGACGCTCCCGACCCACTCTGCTGAGTGGCAAATGCAGCATGATGATCTTTCATGTGAGGGGGTGGTTGACCCCCAAACATGGAAAAAGAAGGGAAGACATGAGGACCCCCTGGGTCTTCGGGCATGAGCTCGACCCCGGAGTTCTGAGCATCTTCGACCTGCTGCGGCGTATAGAAATACGTCGTACCTCCCACATTCTCAGGATCCATCCATTGACTGGACATTAGAATCTCTTCTTTCCACGACGGCCCTGTAATCTTCACCTATTTTTCATTTCCTCCAAATAATGTGTCTCCCCTCCCAAACCCAAGTTGAGCCCCAACTAAAACCTAGAAACTATTCTAAGATCAAGAAACATTTAGAATTCCCACACTCTTTTAGCACAACTTTCCCCCAGGCCCCAGATCCCCTCCACTACTCTGAAATATGGTTGCAAACCAAGGAACGGACACGGTAGCAGCAGGCAAATGTTGGAGCAGTTTTCAAAATTTCCACTTGAACTTTGTTATTGTGCCTTGTTGTGTGCAGTGGAGTCTCTTGAGGTCTCATTGACGATGACCTTGATTTTGTTGATGTGATGATGATGATGATGATGTGAACTGAGTCTCTTCAAAATCCACTTCTTTTCTTACAACCCTGCTGTGTATCTTGCTTGTGCACTTACAACTACGCTGTGGTGAAGTGGTGATCCCAACCAAGTCAACAGCATATCCTCTGCATGATTATCATTTTACTCGTTCCTCAGACACAACTAGCACATCAATCCATGCCATACTTAAGTTTGTGTGTGTACAACTTGAGCTTTGTTGTGTGCTGTTGCGTACTGTGCAATATTACCTGAATCTCGCATGGAAATTGGCTCAAATTCGTCTGATTAGATCAGCTTCTTTCATTTGCCACCTTGGCAGACTATTTTGACTAACCCCTTTAGCCTTAACAATCTGACAATCTCTTATTTCACAACAACCAGTGACCAGACGTTTTGGACCCTTAGGTGCCAAGTGGCCACCACCGTACATACTATTCTCCAACATACTATACATACATATCACATATTATTCTCTACTTTGTTGCCGTTTTTGTAATTTACAAGCATTTTGGTACAGAAAGTTGCCATTTTCTCATTGGATTCATGATTGTCATGCTTAAAGACACCCAAATACAAATTTTTATCAAAATATGACTGCTTTGAAATTCAAAAACATTTTGACGCGCCCCCAATTTTCGGGCGCTTGGCTACAGAAAGTGGCCGATTTCTCACCGGATTCGTCTTCCTCGCGACAAAATTCACGCATGTACAAATTTTCAGGTGGCCACTTGACACTTTGGGTCCAAAACGTCTGCTGATAACCCTTATGACGGTATTGATCACACGACAGACTTTACAAACAATTAAATTGGGAATCAAACAAATGTATTTTGAAAGATTGTGGTTACATTTTTACTAAAACTAGACTAGACATTAGCTAGCCTTACATTGTTGCATTGCATAGATTGGACACGAAAGAGAGAGTTCTAGTCTGCCTTGTGTGGTAGTAGTACCAGCAGTGCCCAGTGCCTTCTCTTATCTATCCTACACTCTGCTTCTAAATCTCTTGACAACGCAGCAATAGTATAGTAGTCATGCATGCATTGCATTGTCAGAAAGAGTTGTTTCTCTTTTGAGGATAATCCCTTGCCATGAATGTATGTGGTTTCCACGGTTTGCTACACAGCACTAGCAAGACATAAAACGATTACGCCAACAAATCCCGCAGCCATTTCCGGGATACCCGGCAGCCCTTTTCTTCATCGTGAATGGACTGCAGAGTATAATACTCCTGGAGTGGAAAAGTTTTTGGGCTGACAGGGTGGCTGGTGAATTGAGAATTGTGATGAGTTGCTTGCCCCCATGAATATAGAAGAAGCTTCGCTGGTCATCATAATAATACGCGTTTTATGAGATACGCACCAGATAATAATTGGCAGATACAGACAGAGGTATGCCTGTGTGAAAAAGGGACGGTGATTATATGTGGACCAGACATTACTCAGGTAGCAACAGCTTTTTTGGTTGCTATGCTTTGATGGATAATAAATAAGAGGGGGAATAGTAGAAAATACCCGCAGTAAAAACTGCTCTTGATTCTTTCTTGTTGATGTTGAGTGAGGGCCGGGGATGATGTGGATTATTTACAGTTTACACTACACTACTGACTACAGCGTCAAAATGAACAGAAATGTGTGCTTATTTAGGTTTTTCTGTGGTGGGTGGTTAAACTCGGTCTGTCAAAATTCATTTTATTCCAAATAAAGTGAATTGAGTTCGACGAAAGAATGGATTTTTATAAATGCCGTGCATAATTAGCATATACGTAGTATATAGCTTCTAAGAAGCTCTCGGTCGGGGCGAGAGTGTAAGAGTCACGTGAGTGTAAGAGTGTAACTTTGTGTGTACAGCGCATGCGTGAAGCGGTGAGATATTTACAAGATATTTTCCTGCTACCATTCATTCCCTTTCAGATGCCCCCGTGCATTCACGTAATGCAAACCGATGGGAAAGCTTTCCCAAGGCAAAACCCACTAGCATTAAATTCCCACTAGCATTAAATAGATGTGTATAGAGTATTAGTTATTCTAGCTCTGGAAGCACTAGATTAAATGATATACACGTGTATAGAGTATTAGTTATTCTAGCTCTGGAAGGACTTGATTAAATGATATACAGGCGTATAGAGTATGAGTTAGTTTCGATCATTTCATTATTCTTTTTTAAGACGATATGGAATTGCTGATGTAGGACTCCTGAATAATTTTGCAACTACTGACGAGTGTTTAATTACTGCCAATTAATTTTATTTGTGATAGATTATCTGATTATTATGATGTAAAATAAACTATACTAGTAAAAATATTAATTCAAAATTTAAAAATGAAGCCTGTAAATTTCATAATGACCAGTCAACAGAAAGGGGCTTATCGGCTTATGGTAGCTATAGTATGATTCTCCAACTGATGCGAGATTACATTAGGATTATTGGTGAAGCAAACATCTAATGAAGTATTGTAATTCGTTGTTGGCTGATTGATTATACTGGAGCAGTTGTAGTCACTAAAAAATCTTGTAGCGCTTGACGATTGGGAATAGGCTCCATCAATATTCAAATCGCTAACAAATATAAGAGGTTGATTGGATATTTCGTTGATGATAGGTGCAATTTCTTGAAAAAAAGTAGGAACTTGTTTACTTTTTTACTTTGTTTCCCGCCGCTAATTATTAAATACAGGGGCAATGGTTACTGTTACTTGCAAACTGAGACCGTGTCTAGACTGGTAGAGTGTGTAGGACAAGGTAGACATAGTTTATAGTATTTAAGTGGATTTATTTTTTGTTGGTATTGTTAAATACTATTAAACTGTTTTAATTCAACGTAAAATGGACCTACGTATATGCTTCGGTTAATTGTTTACAATGGCTTGTTTTATTCTTGTCATTCTAATTGTACGAATCAGATTAAATTTAGTAAAATGAGGCATAATATGGACAAGCAACACGCACGTGGGAACTGTCATAATAAGAACCTATAATGGCTTGATGCATTGCATGCGATTCTTGGGGGTTTTTACGTTGCATGGATTGCAACAAGGTTTTTCATCGGAAAAATAATTGTACTTTATCTATAAATGAGGATACCTATAATAAATGTAAATTACTAAACAATTGGAAATGCCCTATATGTATACCTGAGTTCCAACCACGGAGAAGGGTGTCGTCGTCAAAAAATGATTCTGACATAAAAAAGGGCTAACTTTTTCTTTCTTAATTAAACTTTTCAAAGCCCTGTGTCATTTGTACAATTTCTCACTTGTTTGTAATCCGTTTGATGGTAACCATATGTTACTTATGCTTGTGTATGATTTGTTTCTAGCATACTTTTTGTTCTATTATGACATAACATGAAATTCTGTATTTTCTCTCTGATTTGTTACGACTTGGTCTGTTTAATTGATTTCATTTGTTTTCTGGAATTACCTATTTTACCTACCTATTTTATTGTTAATTTAATCTTGTGTTATCTGTAAAATGGTAGATTTGTCAGTGTTATGGTTGGGAGAACAAGCATATTTGTATACCTGAAACTGCATTAACACTCCAATAAAGTTAATTTAATTTAATTGCATCATTTCATGACATGACATAACTTGTACTCCGTTAATATGGCGATTGTGAATTCCTCTAATTAAGCTATACACTACATTACATACCATTAACAACAAAGCGTTTCCATTCACGTGTATGAATTTAGAGTTACAGTGAAACAAACTATAGAAGAGGAAGCCCAGCAGTAACAAAAAGGTACCCCGCAGCACCAAAATCGAATAAAGTTTAGAAACCAGAATGAACTGACAAAATAGTATTTAAATATTATTATACCAATCAATGATGACAAATTTTGAAATCCAAGACTTTGTCGTCCTGGTCGTGGCAAGGTGGGGGTGGGAAACTGCAAAATTACCTGTATGCACTAATTCTTTTGATGATTGCTTTGCTTTTTACGTCACAGTTGTTAAATCACCCCACCGCCTTTTCATCCTATCTATAGACTGGGCTTACGTTACGCCAGTAGTGGAAATGTTTTTCCAAATAGTAGTACTGAAGAGTACCTTTCGTTAGCACTTTTGATAGCTGCTTACAGTGTCATAGTTACCTCTACATTCATACGTGCCCACCACGCACTGTCGAGTTTTTCATGAAAAGAAGCTCTCTGTCCTCTAGAACATCCGTGCAGAAAGAGGCCTGTTTGAGGTAAGCAAGCAACATTCCATCTTCAAAACCTAATACTACATATAAATAGAATACAGTTTAGGAGTGAGCGAGATGAGATCTCAGTTCCCCCCACGACCAACAAAAATTATGGGTTTCCTTATTTGCTTCCGTCCAGAGTCGACAAAATCTTCTCATTTTTGCCGTCAAACTGATGGGAAGAAAGACGAGTAAGAGCCAAACACCTTCTTACCATTTTGCATGCTGATCTCCAATTCTCGAGCAGAGAATTTGTGGAGTTTCCTTTTCCCAATTGACTAGGTTCAGCCAGCCAGCATGCCTGCATGTTAGGAAAAGGAAGCTTTTTCAAAAGCACAATATCCAAGCATACGTGGACTTGGACGAGGCCAAAATACGTGTGACGCACATCCATGGAAACTACACACTGCATAGCTACGTGTAAACTAAACTGTATGCATCATGCACGCTCAGTTGCTCATTCCTTTGGTTTTTTCCATAACTACCGTCTGTCTACTTTAACCTAGTACCGTGCTAGGCCTGCAAAAGATTGAGAAAAAAGTCTGAAATTCGCGTGTTCTTGTTTTCACAATTTGAGCTGAGCAAAATGAAAAATTCTATACACATCTTCCTTGCCCCCCCCCTTAAATATTTCCCTGCTTCTTGTCTTGCCGTAAAGTTTTTGCATAATATTTCCCTAGACAGGGCGCAGTGTCGTTCCCTTAGCTCAAACTAGAGGATTAGGATGAAACGTCAACCTAGAGAATCAAAAGTTCAAACGGGAGATAACTCAAGAGGATATAAAGGTCAGACTGGAAGTCGGTAACAATAAACTAAAACTCTCGGAGGTCTAGGACATGGGTTTCATGATCATGATGGTTTCTGTGGTCATACCATACTTTGAGTTTGTAAGGTCATATATACATAACTTAGGGGGTTCAATAGTTCTGCTCGGGGATCCTTGACTTGACCCTACGATGCATAAATGTGGAATTATTATTTCAGGATATAAAATTATATTCATTGGATTTATTTATAACAACCCCATGAAATCACCTGAATCTGCCAAAATTGCAGACAAGCATTCATGTATGTGATGGCTTGGGTTAGGGTTAGTACAAATATTAGTAGCCGTTATTAATTAAGTAACTTCAAATTTTAGATTTTTTTCACCCAGTTACGTTACCAAAATTCATTTTCGAATTTTAAATGTTTAAAAATCATTTGAAATAAATCCCACCTTAACTTTCAAATAGCACCCTTGCAAAATCATTTTACAATTTATCATTTCATATTATGAATTTTAAAGACTGTTACTCGCTTACAACATATGTTACTGTTCACAGGAATTGTTAGAATTCTTGTGCTTGAATTTTATATTAATTTCAACAAAATGGATATAAATTTACTTTCCTTGGAAATATAAGTTTATACTAGTTATACCCCTTAATAAAAACAATGTCGGAGTTTTTTGTGGGGATATAAATTTATATTTTTGTGTACATATTTAAGTTGAATCTAGCCAATTTTTGTGCGCCGTATAGAGAATTTGCAATTATTGCCATTGCGTGACTTTCTAAAAGCCAATATGCATGATTGATATATAGGGTCTAATAATGATTCAAACTTAATACTTTCAAAAATATGTACCACTTTTGAAACCTTATGTAACTAAATTTTTAGGAAAGTCCAACACTTGCTATTTGATAGGGTATGCATAAAATTTAAATAATCGGGTCTTGTATCAGAAGGTGTGTTCCGAATTTAACAAAAATCACATGACAGTCCGTCCGTGGTGACAGGTCATAGCAACAAATTATGCAGTTACCCGAACTTGTGACATCTCATTCACCGATTTAAAAAAAACAGTCTAAAACAACCGAAACAGTTATATTGTGAAATTTCAAAACACTTCAACAAAAAAGTAAACTTAAATTAAAAAGCTCCCAGCCCTAACTTTTGCTGTAAAACGGGCAGATATCGGGAATTCACTTGCCCGTTTTCCCGTGATATTTTTATGTTAGATTTGTTTCCTAACTTGTATGATCTTTCCCGTGCCATTCCCGTAATCGTAATATTCGAAAGAAAATTTCAAATGCGGTCCCTTGTCGTTCCCATTACTGTTATGAAGAACAAAAATGCCAAAGTAGTCCAGCGCACGTGCATCGTATTCGCATGAAAATACCTGCGAGATGATGTCGTCTGAAATGATGTTTTCCACTAATGTAGGCAAGCGTGAGGAAGACATAAAAAGTTCAATTATAAAGTCCAAAAAACGTGCAGGGCCAATTTTGTGTAAAGACTTTGACTTTAATTAAATTTCGCAGGATATATCGAAGATATATTCGAAGAATCTTATTAGTTTTTACTCTAGCAGTCTGTCCGGCCCAACATTTTAAACTGTTCACATTCCGCGCTCTCCAGGCTGAACCACTTGACTTTTTCAAATTCTATTTTCTTGCTATCAATACCTAAAGAGATGGGCTAATTAACTATCGCTTATCAGCGAAATTAAAAAGGTCCTTCAGGCCCTGCGGAAGGTCATAAGCCTTAAAACTCATGGCGCTCTCTTCTTCTCATAAAACTACCAATACTAACACGTTGGTGTTGGTAGTTGGTATCAAAACTTAAGACGTGGATGCCTACAACCTTTCTCATACCAACTACCAATACTGACACGTTGGCATTGGTACTATTGGTAGTTGGTATCAAAACTTCAAATGTGGTTCTCCCCAATTCTTCTCATACCAACTACCAATACTAACACGTTGGTATTGGTAGTTGGTATCAAAACTTCAATTGTTGGATCCTCGAATTTTTCTGATACTAACTACTGATAATAATGCGTTATGATTGGTAGTTGGTATAAAAAAATTGGCTCTCCAAATTAGTTGCTTTCGTTGGTTGTTGAACTCACCTATGACAATAGTATATCCGATTGAACTCAACGGGGTTTGTCGTAGGTTGCTGAATCGCAAACACCAAACCTTTCTAGACTAATCAATCACTGATACAATGTAACTGACTGTATTTATAATACTTGGCAGTAGTATATTTTTACGACAGCCTTGCCTTATGACTAATTTTAAATAAACGAATCGCATTTTACACTTCCCTTGAGGAATAACCTATTCATGTATAATGCAGTTCTCAAAAAAGTGGTTAACTTTATTTGGAGCCAACTTAAATGTGTGGTCAACACAGGCAGGTGCGCCGACACGCATTTTATGTAGTATGGGTATTGAATGGATAGCATGGTAGAAAATTATATCATCCTATCCTTTCTTTACATATTGTAGTCTTGGGTATTCTGTCCAGTCGGTCCACACAGACAGACACAGGGACACGGATTTTATTATGTAGTACGATTTGGTAATTAGTAACTTGGTGATTAGTACAAAACGCGGAAACTAGAAACCAAAGCTGACTGTTCAGTTTAGTTGGTCAGTTGACAGATTTTGGGGAGTCGGGCAAATGTCCTAAACTTTAAACCCCAACTGGCCCAACTCACTGATTCCACCTTGTGAAATGTCAATGTAACAGTGTGTAGGTACGAAATTGAAATTTCGGCTCTTTTAAAATCTGTTGTGCGATTAGCGCACAACGTTTCTAGTATGTTATCTCCTCTACATGTCACTATTCTATGTCACGTTAATAAAGTTTGCAATACAATTGTAGGGCAGGAATTACGAGTGATACATTTTTTGATGCAGGAATAGGACATCACGTCATATATGATCAAATCAAGTCAATAATTTAATTTGGCGTCGTTCTCATTCAATAAGAAGAAATCAATGTAAAATGCAATTTCAGGATGGATCATAAGTGATTCATGGGTGGTATATGAATGTGTGATTGATTACTCAATTAATGTAATGTCGACTATTAGCACATGATAAATTTTTAAGCTAAATATAATGGCGTTACGTTGTATTATACGTATTTTTTGGTTTTCACATGATAAAAATTAGTTGCTGATTGAGATGTAATAGGTGTAAGAATAACACCGACAGCTTGAGCAAATAATCATTTATAATTTAAGTTTTCCACGAGACCTGTAAACGTTTCAATTAAAAATCCCTGCTACTGCTAAGGTTCAGTGTTCATAGGTTCAGGCACGTGTGTATGAATATGAATGAGCAATGTAAATGTTTTTTAATATGACCTCTTCTTCCAGTTAAATCTCTCACCATCTCTGTTTGCATTTTTTATTTATTTTTCTCCAAATCCAATTATCAATGATACACAATTACACAACTTTATTCGAAGTTCCATCCTCTCTCAAAAATTCCGGCTGTAGTTCCATCCATACGTTTACAATACAAGATTTATGCACCCTAATCCCTATTTATTTTGTCTCCAGCCAGCTATTATTAGCCTAGCTCTTGTTTCATTTTTTCTCCAGCCAGCTATTATTAGCCTCTAGCTCTTGTTTCCTTTTTTCTCCAGCCAGCTATTAGTAGCCTCTAGCTCTTGTTTCCTTTTTTCTCCAGCCAGCTATTAGTAGCCTAGCTCTTGTTTCATTTTTTCTCCTTCTCTATAAATCCAGCCAGGCTAATAACTATGTAATTTTTCACTGCACGTGGTTGTCATAAATATATAATACATGTATGTATGTTGTATGTTTTTCGAAGATTGTTTTAGCCTAAAACCCGGAGTCCACGTGGTAGTGTTATTCTAGCTATACTGACTGATTGATAATATTGATTGATCACTCATACCAAGTTTTTCGATGTGCGTCACTTGTATATTAGGACATGACGCCCACGAACGATGGCTAGTAAGAATATAAACTATCACTCCTACAAATGTTATCCACCATGATGACTAAATACATTTCTAAGCATAATTACAAATCACGAGACTCATCATCATGCATAGTGATTTTTTGTATATTTTTGTTATTACGTCTATCTTATCAATCATCGTGTCAAGCAGCACTTGAGTGCTATTTTGTATTTTGTTTTTTACAGTAACAACAATCCCGTTGGTTTTGTTTGCTAGCAATTTCGTAAATATTCATAAATGTATTCAGTATGGTGATGAAATAATCTTTGTTGATTCCTTTGAACGACTTGACTGACTTGACTCATCTCCTACTAACGGGAGATATCATTACAGCGTGACATTTTTACAAGGCTAAGTCATCTTTGGCTACTCGTTTATATCTTATACTCGCTCTTTTCTCAGCTTTTGCGAGACGCTACTGCAGCAACTAGAGCGGCTCCTCGTCCACTTCCGTCCTCCGATAACATCAATTCGAACTGGAGAACCAAGTAAAGGACATTTAATTAAACTCGAGAAAAAGCTACTTGGGCGGGGCATTGTGCACCCATGTTCTTTGCTCTCGCAAGACGCATAATTTGCTACCTTGATATCGCTGAACGCGAGCTTCTCAATGGATTCCGTCATTAGGTTGTGGAAATGAGGGTGAAACCTGTACACCGAGCCGTCTACCCCAACGACCACCTTTTTCTTGTTCATCTACAAGGTCAGTGGTAAAATGTCAGTGTGGGTGGAGTTGAGAGTTATAAATAACTCGTTTTATGTACATGGTAACTTGGTAACTACTTACTTTGTTGAGAAGACATGCTACTCCTGCCGCAGCCAACTGCGCTGCTCGTTTTGACACAACTTCACAAACATACCGAACGTCTATGCAGTCCTGATCGCTTATCAATCCCAAACACAACTCTTCCAGAACTTCTCGGCAATTGTAAAATTCCCCTTTCTTGTCGCTGCAAAATAAAGCATAAAACCATTTTATTTTGTACGCAGTAGCCACTGACTTACACACCACATGTATAAATATAAGCAAATACAAAAAAAATACTATCAATTCGAGATCCCTTTTTGTCTGCTGCGTACAAGACGAATATGAATGTAACCCTAAATGCTAATATTTAACTAGAGCTTAACCGTCTGCATGGAGTTTTAACTAGTTCAAGAAATGATCTCGAAAGAAAGGCAAAAACAATCAATTCTGATGAGATGCTCCATGCCAGGCTATGCTCCTTGGTTTTTCAGCAAAGAAGGATTAGATTCAAGCATGATATTGAGCAGGATAGGGTTGACATTTGGTTTCCTCCAGTCAACAACTCAAGTGTGAGTGACGAGTGGCCATATAAGGTACTTGTTGTATGTATTAATTACAAACCTTTCGATTTCCGAGATATACTTTGTGTAGAAATTTCCCTTCTTGAAGATCATATCGGAGCCTTGTCCCCGAAACAGAAGCCCTTGTCTGGTCAACTTGGCAATAACCAACCTGGCCAGAAGCAGCGGACGTCCGCTTCTGCATTTGTGTCTTTTCCCAGGCCCTTGCAAATCTCCGCGTGCATGAGACCCATCACTCGACGAATGACTTGGTCCGAAAGCACCAAATCTTCGCATACCTCTCGCACCGCTTTACTCACTGTCATCATCTTGAAGTGATCTTGTTTTTCCCTTTGTATTTTACTTATCCCAATCAACTTGACATTCATTCAAGAAATTGCATCCTCTCCACATTTCACGACACAACTACACAACAACATCCACAAAGTTTCCCTTTCTCCGATTTCAACTTCTTTTGTCGATTTCTATGTACAGCTTGCTAACTTATTGAGCACCAAAGAGTGAGGCAAGGATTACGAATGGTTAATTGTTGAATTATATCTGTGTGTGTGTATAATCAGCAGAGTTGACTAGATATGGAAGCACCGCCGTCGTCGGTGAGATATATGAAAGCGAATAAATAGATACATACAAACAAGTGAATGTTTATTGTCGGCAGTTTGGAAACAACTGTGAAGACGTTAAATTGTGTTATACGACCATAACACATGTAGCAACAACGGTAGCGCAGAAGACTGTGGCAGCAGTGTTAATGATAGAATTCCAAACATGATCCTCTTGTTTCTTTTGGGGAATCTCCTGTCCTCATTACGGAAAGCACAAAAATAAATTCGAGATGATGACGATGGTCAAGAAGATGATGATATCTCGACTTTTAGTGTTGCATACTCCCGAAACAAAGTTCTCGTTGTTGTTACCAATAACTACGATGAACGAGTATCATCATGTGAACAGAGTCTTGAGACCACAGCACCCCAGCCAGTAGGTACTTTTAACGAAACTCTATCCCAACAGCATGAGATCAAGAGCCATGAACTCTCGGATGGAATCCTGTATAAGATGTAAGAAGGAGCTGAGTGAGTGGTGAGCTGCTGGTGAAGATGAAGGTCATACAATGAAACGAGGGCTGCCTTGAAGAGAAGTAAGTGCCTCCTCCTACCTACTTTAGAGTCAAGTTTTGGGCGATGAAAGAAAACCGAGAAAGGGAAGGGAGAAGAAGAGAAAGAGGTTGAAATAAAATAAGTTGTTTTCCTTCAACTTTGTTTATTTTCCGCTCGCATATTAATTTTGAATTGAATTTTGAATGAGGCGCTAAAAGAAGGAACTTAATTAAACTAAAAATCTGAAGTTTTAGCACGACAACTGCCCTCCTCACGTAAAAAGAGTGACATGACGACATCCACCTAGGGAAGTGGGAAATGGTGGGAATCCTCCTTCACTTTCACTCTTTTGCATACTGTGTGCTTCCCATTTTGCCTGTCCTCATGTTCACCTCCAGGCACATACTTCCAATCCAGTATGTGTTAGTGTTATTATATTCCATGAAGTTCTCCAAAATGCATGCATGCATGTGGTGAGCATTAGCGAGAAGCCAGGAAGAGACAGTGAAAACACTGGATACACACAACAGCACACTCCTTTTTTTAGGAAACACCTTCAAGACCTTGACGAGTGCTCAGGATTGGGAGGAATTGAGGGAGGGAATTCCACACGCTTTCTCATGTTCTCATCCCAATCAATACTTTCGATCGCTTTCCCTCTTTAGACTGGAGAAAGCATGGATCATAGAGAGAGAAGCGTGAAAGTTATTTGCCAAACCTGCACACACACTCCAGTCCAGCCAGCTGCGTGCTCACATTGTATAATCCTTCCATTCCTTCCACCAACCACTTCCATGACTTTCCAGCATGTAGTACAGATATTACTCACATTCTCTACCCCACAACACACGGCAAATAACCGTTATATAACCAACCACATTAACTCATCTTCATCCTCCGTCCTGGCTCACTTGGAATCCAAACGGATAAATAGCATCCACATCTATTCTCGCATCTACTAGAAGCATACATCTTGTTGATTAATATCTTCTCCACAGTCAAAAATGAAGCGATACATAATAAGCTTTTATCCTTTATATAGTCTAAAATTGGAACTATGTCATGTCATTCCCCCTAATCTAATTATGATGACCTTGAAGAGTATTAACAACATTTTATTAATCCATTTACACCTCAACTTTTATTTTCAAATTGGTACGGATCAGATTTTATGCTACCACCAACCATGAATTTTCAAAGATGGCATCATTTGTGCATTTTCTGTTTTTGCAGGAAGCATATAACTTGGTGAAATTCCTTTGTTCACCTCAGACAGAGCAGCTCTATTATCCCATGAGGCTGCTTCAAGTGAGCATCCATCAATACATCATCCCCTCTACTCTACCAGCAAAACTGTCTATCATTAATCATTATTCTAAGTAAGTAATGACCTGCATCGATAAAAGTGCAGTCTCTCGTAATATTAATGTAATGTTATCTATATCATCCATCGCACTTCAACTCTCGCTGCCCATCTGTGAATCATATAGCCAAGCAAGCCGAAGAGATCCTCCTCACCTCGCTCAAAATATCACATCACATCAGGCAGAACAGAGCAGGCAGACCTCGAAGGAGGTGTTTATTTAGCTTTCGACTTTAAGGCGATATAGCTATATAAGATGCTTCCAGACACCGTCCGTTTCTCTCTTTCTCCCCTGTCTCTTTC
>JAHZNA010002811.1:0-10708 GCA_027743935.1 Sinodicranocentrus sp. ZH6 | reverse complement strand
GATCCAAACAAACAGCATACTTCTTCTCACTCTTGATGCACCCCTGTTCACAAGAAGACTGGTAAAAAATTCTCAGAGAAATGGTTCATGTAGCCAGCAATGTTTAGAATGACCTGTACTCAAATCTAGTTGTGCATTTGAATGTTTTGGAAGGCATGCATACATACACCAATACAAACTCAGCCTCAACTCACCACACAAAATTAAGCTTTGGGTTATTTTTCCCTCATGTAATAAAAAATTTTTGGTTGGAAAGGTACTCACCATGCAAGATCTCGTTCCTTAGGTATATATTTATCCATGTTTTGAAAGATACCTTCCTTGAAATTGGATACCTGACTTATTTTGTTAATTTTCTTGATTAAAGGGAACCCCCCTACATTTTTGAGGGTTGAGCCTCTGGGTTGAGAAAGACTGAAGGGATGAGAACAGACAAAGTCAGGTGATGCAAAAAGGTTCATTTTTGGTTGTATTCTCGGATATACATTCTATCAAATTTTTAGTTTGAACAAAACAATTACCCCATTCATTTTTCGACATGCGAACAAAAAAGACATGGGGACAGGTTTTCTTTATTATTTATAAATGAAGTTTAACAAGCACAATCATGCGTTGAAAGTACTCCTTCACAATTTTATAACAGCATGTCATATAGCTCCTGGGAAAGGAATGATGTGTTTTGGAAAAATGATCTTTTCATGTAGGAGGAATGCAGTGTGGAAAAGGAACAGAAGGTTAAAACTAGTTCAGTCTGCTTTGCTCAGAAGCCGAAGCTTCTTCATTCAGCTCTACGTGTTGCAACTGCAACGAGATTGAAAGATTCCTTCCTTCCTATGTGTTTCTTGTAGAGAGATATACGAGGAAACATCTTGAATGTATATTTTGCAAGAAAATTCATCATGTCAAACATTACGGAAATCTCCTTTGGAAGAATACCCTGCAGAAAAATGTGTCCAGGGATGTAGAGAAGGTGTTGGTATACATTCCCTTGCAGAAATCTCCTGGGGGCGTCCACAAATATTGTTCAGAAAAAGGGGGCAAATACGAAACTGGAAACTTTTTAATTATGTAGTTGTTACAAGCTATTTAAGGTTTTTGGGTGTCAGAAACAAATTTTTACTATTTTATACGAAAATATTTTTTATACTTATTGTAATTAGTGAACATACCCAAACAATGGGCAAGATTGCCCAACAATTATCAAGGCGTAAATTCATGGGGGAATCTGTCAACGAAAGACTGGGTGTTGGTGTAAAAGGGCTAAAAAATGTATAACAACGCTTAAATATGACGCTAGTGGTTATTTACAGAGGGAGAGCAAGTTCAAAATGTAAGGCTGGACAAATTTCCTTTTATCATTTTGAAGTCGGCAATTTTTAAGGATGACTTTGGTGAAAGCGAACTTGCTTAAAAGCTAATCTACCAATCTTTTCTGAAAAAAGAGAACAAAATCAAAATTGGTTGTATTGAAACAAAATAAGTTAAAAACGTTGTATATCTATTTATTATTTGAAATTATGTCTGTAAAAGAATCATAGCGTAAAACATTTAATATATTTGTTGATACAAATAGTTTGCTATAATTCATGATCAAAATGCTTATCAGAAAAAAATACTAACCATCAAACAAAATTTGTTTTTGCATATTATCCGGTGATCATTAAAATCAGAACTATAAATAAATCAAACCGCTCAGAAAATGAATACTTCAGTGATGGAAATATTTTAAAGAGTCCACTCATGGCTGAAGGTTTTGGACGCTCTGATGAGGTCAACGGTTTTTTACAAGTAATTTTTCTCGTTATCCCTTTCTTCATGCCATGCATATCAAGCTTTACTTTTTCAGATGTGTTACGTCTGTATATTCAACATGTTTACAATGCTGAAACTGATTCATCCAGTGAGCCATAAAGAAGTCAGGTATTGAGGGTTAGCTTAAAACAATTATGGACATGATATTTTAATAGAGAGCAAATGAAGAAAGTTAGAATAGTCATGAGCCCAATTTCCTTCGGAAGAAGAATACCCTGTAGAAAAATTGTGGCTAGGGGTATAGAGAAGGTGTAATTGTAGAAAAGCATCGATATGTAGTTATAAGACGGCTTTGAAATGTGACGCTACTGCTCATTTGCAGAGGGGGAGCAATCTAGAAAAATGTAATGCTGCCTGTAATTTATAGCTTTCTTCTTTTAGAAAGTTCCAGTGTTATTTATATTTACAAATTACCTTTCCTTTTATCGTGAAATCGGCATGAAAGTGTGACGTTAGGGGGAAATCAAACTTGACTAAAATTAGCAAATTTTCTCTGAACAAGCAGAAAAATTTAAGATTGGTTGTGTCAAGAAAAAAACAGTTAATGAATGTTGCATACACGTAACTATTCTTTATAATTTAAAACTAAACTTGTAAAAGCTTAAAACAAATCTTGCCTTAATAATATAGTTCCACTTTTTGTAACAAATAGTTTACCATTATTCAAGTTCAAAATTCTTATAAAAAATTAATAAACAAACATGTTAATAACTGAAAATGAGATATCATTTTTTAATCGTTTTTGTGGGGATCGTTTAAAATTTAATTGTAACTAAAATAGAACATAGAATTATAATTAGAAACTGCTAAAATTACGAATAGTTCTGTGATGGGAGAGATTTTAAAGAATCCAGATGTTCTGTTTTTGCTGCCAAGGCTCATCTAAATTGGACTGGCGACTGCAATGCAGCCAAATTGTTTTTAAACTTGCGTTGCCGAACATTTCCCTTTAAATTATTAAATTGAGCTGTACAATTTATTGAGTAAAGAACAAAATCATTATTAATCAGTGGTACCTTAACTGAACCTACCTTCACATTGCAGAGGATATTAAACATTTTTTCGCATGCCTTTTGCGGTTACTGGATGTAGTAAAAGACAGCTCACAATTACTGCAAGTAAAATTCTTGATCCCAGTGTGGCTACTGTGATGTGCCATTAATCCTCTAGAACTGTTGAACTCCAATCCACATTTGAATTTGCAAAAGTAATGTTTTTCCCCGATGTGCTGTAAAATGTGCCTGTATAGATCACTTGTTATAGTAAAACATTTATTACAAAACGCGCAACAATATGTTCGTGTTCCATTGTGAATCCTTTTGTGGTAATTGAGATCCCCCAATCGGGAGAATTGGAGTGCCTTTTTAAATCCCATTTGGTCACGAAGGACTTTGGGCACTTATCACATTTATATTTTCTATTCGAACTATGCATCAGCACATGTCGCTTAAAACCAGTTGCAGAAGAAAAACTTTTACCACAGGAATTACATTTGTAGGGTTTTTCTTTTGTGTGCACGTTGTAGTGACTTTTGAGCCCGGATAATTTTATGCACGAGAAGTTGCATATATTACATGAATACGGTTACTCTCCTATATGGCACAAGATGTGATTGAAAAGATGTTTCTTCTCAGTAAGTTTTCTTTCACAAAAGATGCAGCTGTAAGGCTTTGCTCCAATATTTTTATTCTGGTGTCTCACCAAGTGGCATTTTTGAAAAAAATCTTTGTGACATATTTGACATCTGAAAGGTTTTTCACCAGTGTGCACCCTCATGTGCCTGGACAGAGCAGTATTCAGTTCAAAACTTTTAGTACAATGAGCACACTTTAAGGGTTTTTGGAGAGTTCCGTTATGCACACTCATATGCCGTTTATAGTGGTCTTTGCGAAAATAGGACTTTCCGCAAATATTACACTGCATCGCTACTTTCAACTTCCCCATTTTGAAATTTGCAAGCTAACGATTTAACTGGAGAACAAATATATATCAGCTGGATGCCCTGTTATTTATTAATTATTTGGTTTTGCTGAACAAACAATTTGTGTTTCCACCCTCAATTTTACTTCAAAATAAATGTGTTGCGTTTAGAATTGAGATATATGTTGAAATGAGCTAGATCCAGACAAATATCATACTTCTCACTCTTACTGCACCACCGTTCACAAGAAGACTAGTTAAAAATTCTCAAAGACATTGTTCATGTAGCCAGCATTGATTCGGAGGATGAGGATGACGTGCTCTTAAGTGCTTGTTCACGTTATCCCAGCTGACCGCTTGTTTACATTTTCCCCCTATTTACTGCATTGCTAATGGTGTTTTTTGGCAGATAACCTTCTTGTTCCGTCAATATCAACTCGAAAAAGCTAAAAGATGCATCATTTTGAAGAGAAAGAACAGGAGAAGAGGAGCCAGTGTTCATTTCTGCCAACTCGCTCTCAAATACTAAATAAACTGGGTTAAGCATTTTTAGATGTTTCATAAACTTTAAAGGCAGTTTATGTAGTGTTTGGGAGCAAATTGGCAGAAATGAACACTGGAACCTCTTTTCCTGTTCTTTCTCTTCAAAATGATGCATCTTTTAGCTTTTTCGAGTTGATATTGACGGACAAGAAGGTTATCTGCCAAAAAACACCATTAGCATTACAGTAAATAAGCGGTCAGCTTGGGTAACGTTAACATAACCTTAAATATAGTTGATCATTTGAATGTTTTCATTTTACAGCGCATCCATACGCCAATGGGCTACAGTTCAACAAGTTTTTTTAAAAGAAGAATCGTTTCCCCGGCATAAAAGGAATTAGGTTTATTGATTCAAGCCATGCAACAAAAGGTTCAAGTTGGAAGTAATCTCATGTGTGTGTTTTGTGAGAGTGACTCTCTTACTAGAATAATTACCAGAATAATCTTTTTTTTCCAAGAAACCTCGAAAACATAACACTCAAACTCACCGTATCGAAATCAAGCATTATGCATTTAAAATTGTGATTTCCCAAGTAATAAAAACTTCACAAATAATAGTTCGCTGTCAAGTGCTTCAGATGCATGGTTTTGCTTAAGCTTTGATGAATGGGTAAATTTGGTAGAATCTCTTTCCCCTGGCGAAGAAGGGATTAGGTTTATTGCTTCAAGCCATGCGACAAAAGGGTCACGTTTGAAGTATTCCCAAGTGAGGTAATTTACGGTATTGTGATAATAACAGGATAATCCTCTTTTTTCCGAAGAACCCTCATATATTACACTCAATTTACCGTACCAAATAAAGGCTTTCTGTGAAAAACAACATCACTCTTCTCTTTTCCATGCGTATTTGTCTCGTCTCATGTTTCTATTCGTGTATTCATTTACCTGCGCAGCAATTTCCACCGCAACTTTATAAGTCATGTATTTCAACCCGTTCAAGGTAAAATCCCCCTTGAAAAATATTATTCCCTTTTTTGCTCCCATTCCCATTCAATTCAGCCTTTCCAAATATTTCACAATGAACCTAAAAGCAGTTAATGCATAACATGCGTAAGTACATGAAGCGATATTCGGTTCAACATGAGAAATACTTTTCCAATTTTGAAGTTATAACCCTACATTCCATTTTAACCTCCTTAACTTTCAATAAAAAAATATAAAATCGTAAATTTGTGATGTGATGTGAAGGAAAAAAATATCTTCTTTGGAGTTGAAGTCAATGCATAATTTAAAAGAAAACTGGGAATAATAATGAGATTAAAAATTAAACAGGTAGTAATGACGATGGATATTTAAATATTTATCAGATGCATACATTGCAATGATTATCGGGGAAGAGAGAATATTAAGCTTCGACCTTGCCCTAAATGTTGAACAGTAAGAATTTTTTATCAGCCGTGTAAATATTTTGAATAAATCTCTGTTTGGATATCAGAATTCACTACCCAGATGCACATTTTATTCTTCCTGCACACCTGTTTTATTTTATTGTTTTCATTCAAGTGTAATTTGTCTTTATCTTGATGTTCTGTGACGTGAGAAGGATATATTTGGATGCACCATTCATATTTCATGTATCTTAACAAAATGCTGTAACCTGTAACCTTTCTTCATAATATGTTTGGAAAGAAGACAATAGGATGAGGAGACGAGTAAAAAATTCTCAGGGAAATGGATGGGTCATGCAGCCTGAAATCTTAATAGGATGACTTGTACTCAAGTCTAGTTGTGCATTTGAATGTTTTCAGTTTGAAATGTTTACAAATTCAAACTCAGTACAAAAACTCATTTTTTGTGTATTTTTCTTTCCCAAGTCATAAAACATATTTGATTGGAAAGGTACTCACTCATCAGGGTCTCGTTCCTTTAGGTATGTACATTCAATTTCCAGAAAGGTACCTTCCTTGAATTTCGATGCATGATTTCTTTTGTTGTTTTTCTTGACGACAATTAGCCCATATATTTTTCCTGGGTTGAGAAAAACTGAAGGGATGGTAGCTGGCGAAGTCAGAGGATCCAAAAAGGTTCAATTTTAATATTGAAATCAACAACTGGAAAGTGCTTGCTCTTTGGTTGTATTCTCGGATGTACATTCTCTCAAATATTTTATTTTGAAAAAACAATTACATTGTCCATTTTTCGACATGTGTACACAAAAGAAACGGGTACAAGTTGTTTTAACAAGCACAATCATGTTTGCAAGCACCCCTTCTACAATTTTATCCCAGCGTGTCATTCAGCTCTTGAGAATGGGATGATGTGTTTTGACAAAATCCTCCTTTCATGTGGGAGGAATGCACAGGAGCAGAAGGTTAAAACTAGTTCAGTCGGCTTTGATCGAAAACTGAAGTTTCTTCATTCAGCTCCATGTGCTGCAACTGCAACCAGATTGCAAGACTCCTTCTTCGCTTTGCTTTATTTTACTGTAGAGAGGTATGTTGCTGGAATAGGGTCATTCAAGTAAATAACAATTGTGGATCACAAAATAATCTACTAAGCTAAAAAAGGGAGAATATGTGAATTTATTTTGTCATTTGAAAAACATATTGTCCCCATTCCAGACCACTGCGTATTTATCTCTATTTATTTAGCAATAAATTCAATTTTGTATTGAGATGAGGGGTCCAGCTGGAGCATTAATAATATTAATTGGGGTAGGAAAATGTGTTACCAGCAATAAGTGATGATTGAGCAAAGGTCAAAACTAGTTTAGTCTGCTTTGATCGAAAACTGAATCTTCTTCATTCAGCTCCATGTGCTGCAACTACAACCAGATTGCAAGATTCCTTCTTTGCTTTGCTTTATTTTATTGTAGACAGGTATGTTGCTGGAGCAGGGTCATTCAAGTAAATAACAATTGTCAATCACAAAATAATCTAAAGCTAAGAAAAGGAGAATATATGAATTTATTTTGTGATTTGAAAAACATATTGTCCTCATTCCAGACCACTACGTATTTATTCTATTTATTTAGCAATAAATTCAATTTTGAATTCAGATGAGAGGTCCAGCTGGAGCATTATTAATATTAATTGGGGTAGGAAAATGTGTCACCAGCAATAAGTGATGATTAGCCCCAAAGATTTTGGACCAAGGGTCCCAAGTGGCCCCTTGAAAGATATTTGGTTGAGAAGTTGTACATGGGTTTATTCTGATCTGAGCAAAACAAATACGTGCCCGGAAATCGGATAAGCAGCAAAAAAATTCAAAGTTGTTGGAATTTGATAATTTTTTTTGCTTATGCATATTTTAGCATGCGAAAGATGACTCCTATGAGTAATTGGCAACTTTGTATTGAGTTATTTTATCAGCAAAAATGTTAATAGCATCTCATATATTTTAATATTAATTCATGCTTCAAAACAGCGGTCATCTTTCATCGTTTTTTGTAAATATATGGATAATTTCTTAACAAAATAGTTATATAATAAGTGTGTACATGTAATCCCTTTGGGAAGCATTATCACATGCATTTTTTACTTGGGTGGTAACAAAGCTATTGTCTGCAATTTGCTTTCATAAATATGAGACGGAATACCTGTAATATAAAATCAATTGTTAAAAGAGAAAAATCCCATATGCGTGATCAAAATAGAAGAACGCAATGCATGGTAGGTTAGTATGTGGTTTGGATAAAATATTATTATATTTTTGTATTCGGCTCAAAAATGGAAATAACAAGTTGATTAATATGCATTGAATTAGGCCAAATGGATTATGTTAACTACTTAATAAGAGTAAAGAGTGATAAGTAATATTAATATTCATTGAGGTTGGCTAAGAAATAGGCTACCCCGACTTTTTTCTGTTTGAAAACCTCGCCCACCGCATTCTTAATCCACGTTGGAACTTCGGCTGAGACGCCATGTCCATATCGCGAGACAACTTAATCAAGCGGAAGTAGTTTCAAAGAAGTTCAATAAAGCAAAGGGGTTGGGGTTTAAGTTGAGTATTTTGAAAGCAAGGCTTTTAAAAAAAGAAATTTAAAAAAAAAGAACAGAGAAATAGAGCCAAATTTGTAAAAATTGAGATTCTTACTTGACGGAGATGAATATCTTTGTTTTCTTTTTCTGGATGTAACCCTGTTAATCCTTTTTAACGCAAGTGAAAGTTGTGACAAGTCAGTAATTTCCAGTCCTTCAAAAGCCAATAAAATGTTAAAAACTAAAAATAAACCTATTTTTAAGCAGTTATGTGACACGAATGAATGTGTACTTAGTTACCTGGTTCATAGTGAAATGATGCTTCCTCCTCCTTTAAAATATTTTCTAATGAAACCCCTGCACCGTCCTCGTTTCCGGTTTTGATAGCTTCGTCGAGGACAGATGTGATATCCTAAATTACAATCCTATTTCTTTCCTTTATCCCTGGATGATTTGGATTGTGGAGGTCAGCCACTCCTTGAATTTTTGCGAAAATGAATAAAACAACAAAGCTGAGTGAGTTTGATGTTTTTCCATCATCTCGTCCACTTTCAATCCTTTCCTCGGAATAACTTCACGTTCAAGTAATAGTTAACTGGAGAATATTTGGCTTCATATATTTTTACTACATTCATTCTTTAAACATCAATGCATATACCACATTTGCGCCAATATATTAAAATATACGAAATAAACTGGATCAAGATGCTGGACAATAATATTTATCTCGTTTGCCAAGATAATCAATCATGCGGATGTTTCATGACGAGCGAATGATCATCTCAACTCCTTCTACTGCTCTTTAAAAAAGCGCATATATAAACAAGAGGAGATTTATCACGAGACTGGCAAGAGTGCCAAAACAAAAAACAGCTTCATTCCTGCTTTCATCATTCACAATGCCTCGCCTTCTCGCAGTCAGTCTTATTTCTTGGTTAAATAAATAATATCTTTTTAGAAGTTACTCTGAATTATTGCCATTATTTTATTAACTAGTTATTTTCAGTATATTAATAAAATAAAATAATATGTTTAAATTTGTGTGCAGGATGTGTTCTTCATTTAGTAAGAAATTATATGCAGAAGGATATTTTGAAAGATTGCTCTCAAATCCATTTATAAGATTGGTCCATAAAATAGATATGTTATTCAACTCCCAATGAAAACGAAGGGAAGTAAATTATGGATTTACTTTATGCAGAGGAGTTGTGGTAAAAGATATTTACATACATCCATGCATTTAAAGGAAAAAACCTCAGCTAATACACAGCAGGGTTTTGTCTGTCGGCTTTGCCATCCTCCTTCTTCGACGATTCGATGTCCCCTGGATTTTGGAGATAATCTTTATTGTAAAATGCGTGGAGAAACGAGGAAATTAAAAAAACAAACCTTTCATGAAGAAGAATTATTTTTACAAAATGAGCTGAAAAAACCCAAATAGTTTTATACTAGCTTTCTAGGTACCTAGTCCTCTACATTTCATGCATCAAACAAATGTGTAATAAATCATGATGTCAAAAGATTGTTTTGTGTTCATTTCACTGTAATATATTTCTTCCCTTTCTAAAGGTCCTGCTTATGTTGTGCACACGTCAGAAAGCCCTTCATTCGAATATTTTACTTCACTCCCTTGAGTCTAATTGTCATAAAGGCAAGCTTACAGTTCACCACAGTCGGCAAATATCCATTCAAAAGGAAAATGAAAAAGGTTGTAAAAGTAAGGTCTAATTAAATGCTGATTCCTCAAAACCCTTTTTTACTGTGGTGCATATTTTACTTTTCACATGAACGTGAGATAAAAAGCGTAAATCAATTGAATCCTGTTCTCAACATTCAGCTAATATTAAAATACATTATTTTAGCGAGGGAGCGGAATTTTTTTCAATTGTTAAAAGGTATTTGGGAATAATTATCCTGCATTTTTGCATTTAAAATAATGTACATAATCAGAAAGCGCATGTAATCCCTTATTCTTCAGAAAGGCTACATTTGAAACTGTTTTACATGCCACCAGTACTTTTCCATTGATTCATCAAACCAGAAATACTTTTATAAATTTCCCCCTCCAGGCCATGTATTTTAGGAGAGCTACCTTTGCACATTCTATTTTGTCATGTCCCTGCGCAGGAAAACTAACATGCGTGACTTACGAATGGCACAAAGGCTCAAACTCAAAAAGGGACACTGGCGAAGGAATAAAAGCCAAATATAAAAATAACCTATCCTATTTTTATTTCTGTCTGATGGCATTCAGGTCATTTAGCCTTAGTCCACTTCGGAGCGTGGTGGTGAAGCAACGCCGAGATTCTTTTGTGTGTAGCTCTCCCCAAAACACAATTTGTGAAGAGTTTTTGTTTAAAAACGAGATAAAACTTCAAAAAAGTTGACTTTGAAAGTGGTTTATCACATCAAGTTCCAATGTCAAGTGGAACAAGTGCAGTGATGGTGAATTTTTGATAAAAAAATATGTGCTCTTCGAAAAAACTTGCAGCATGTTATTTGAACAATTT